>BQNB010082796.1:2307-29222 GCA_026074375.1 Tanacetum coccineum
TGTAGCCCTAAGGAATATGATGGTAAGGGAGGTGTTGTAGTTCTTACTTGATGGATTGAGAAAATGGAGTATGTGCAAGATATGAGTGGTTATAGTATTGACCAAAAAGTAAAATACATTGCTGGTTTATTTATGGGTAAGGCTTTAACGTACTGGAACTCTCAGATTCGCACGCTAAGCCAGAAAGTTGATGTTAGTATTTCATGGAATGACTTTAAGTTTATGATGATAGAAGAGTTTTGTCCTAGTCATGAAATGCAAAAGTTGGAAACTGAGTTGTGGAATCATGCCATGGTCGGGGCTGGCCATGCTGCGTATACTGATAGGTTTCATGAGTTGGCTAGGTTAGTTCCACATTTGGTAACTCCAGGAAGTAGGAAGATTGAGAGGTATGTGTATGGCCTTGCTCTACAAATCTGTGAGATGGTGGAAGCAACAGAGCCAAAAACTATACAAAAGGCTGTACAGATTTCTAGTGCACTGACCGATGAGGCTGTTAGAAATGAATCAATTAAGAAGGTTGAGAAAAGAGTAAATATGGGGGAACCTAGCAAGGACAAGAATGGTAGGGACGATAATAAGAGGACTAGGACTGTAAATACTTTTGATTCTACCGCAAACCCTGTAGGAAGAGAGAATATGGGTACTTGGCCTAAGTGTACCACCTGCAACTCCTACCATGCACCCGGAGGGCCTTGTCACACTTGCTTTAACTATAACCGCTCGGGTCATTTGGCAAAGGATTGTAGTGGTATGCCTAGGAATGTGAATCCTGTCAATGCTAGAAACCCAACTATTAAGGCATGTTATGAGTGTGGTAGTACCGACCATGTCAAGTCAGTTTGTCCTAGATTGAATAGGGCACAAGGACCGAAAGGAAATCGTCCAAACCAAGTTGTTGCTAATAACGTGGGTCAGGGTCATGGAAACCAAAGGAACCATGCTAGGGGTAGGGCATTCATGTTGGGAGCAGAGGAAGCTCACCGGGACCCGAACATTGTGACAGGTATGTTTACTTTGAACAATCATTTTGCCACTACCTTATTTAACTCTAGTGCCGACTATAGTTTTGTTTCCACTACTTTTATACCTCTATTAGGCATAGAGCCCAACAAATTAGGTTTCAGATATGAGATTGAGATAGTTAGCGGGCAGCTAGTAGAGATTGATAAGGTTATTAAAGGTTGCAAGCTAGAAATCGAGGGTCATGTTTTTGACATTGATTTGATACCTTTTGGGCATGGGAGTTTTGATGTGATTATAGGTATGGATTGGTTATCTAATCATAAGGCAAAAATAATTTGTCATGAGAAAGTAGTGAGCATACCACTACTGGATGGCAAGGTGCTTAGAGTATTAGGAGAGAAGCCGGAAGAAAAGATGAGGCAACTAAAGAGTGCTAAGGTTAAAGAGAAGGAACAAAAATAGATAGTGGTAGTGAGAGATTTTCCTGAGGTATTCCCGGCTGACTTATCTGGATTGTTGCATGTTCGGACAAAATGAGTTTCGAATTGAGTTAATCCCTAGAGCAACGCCGGTAGCAAAGTCCCCCTATCGTTTGTCACCTTCTGAATTGGAGGATTTTTTAGGACAACTCAAGGAAATCCAAGACAAAGGTTTCATTCGACCAAGTTCATCGCCTTGGGGAGCGCCGGTGTTGTTCGTTAAGAAAAAGGATGGTTCTTTTAGGATGTGCATTGATTATAAAGAATTGAATAAGTTGACCGTTAAGAATCGTTATCCGCTTCCTAGGATTGATGATCTATTTGACCAACTGCAAGGGTTGCAGTTTTTCTCAAAGATAGATCTTATGTCTGGATACCATCAGCTAAGAGTGCATGATGATGACATTCCAAAGACTGCGTTTAGAACTCGTTACAAATAATTCGAGTTCATAGTAATGCCCTTTGGTCTGACTAACGCACCAGCTGTATTCATGTTTGATGATAGGAGTATGTAGGCTTATCTTGTTAAGTTTGTGATAGTGTTGATAGTAAGATAAATTAATTTACTCTAGACTCGAGGGAGCATGTATACACTTAAAGGGTAGTCTTGGAACTGCTCAAGAAGGAGAAACTGTTATGCTAAGTTTCTAAGTGTGAATTCTGGCTAAGAGATGTACAGTTTTTGGGGCATGTGATAAATGGTAATGGGATTCATGTAGACCCTAGTAAGATCGAAGCTGTTAAAGAATTAAGAAAAGGCCTCTTAGAACTCCGACTGAGGTTCATTCGTTCTTAGAATTGGCTAGATATTACCGTAGGTTCATTGAGAACTTCTCTAAGATAGCTAAGTTTCTTACTATCTTGACTCAGAAGTGTAAGACTTTCGATTGCGGTGAGGAACAAGAATTGGCATTTCAAACCTTGAAGGGTAAGTTGTGTAATGCGCCTGTTCTAGCTCTCCCTGATGGATCGAAAGACTTTGTGGTTTATCGGGATGCGTCCGGGATATGACTAGGTTGTGTATTAATGCAAAGAGGTAAGGTGATAGCCTACGCGTCTAGGCAGTTGAAAATTCATGAGAAGAATTATACGACCCATGATTTGGAGTTGGGTGCAGTCGCGTTTGCACTTAAGATTTGGAGACACTATTTGTATGGTACAAAGAGTGTCATTATATATGGATCATATAGTCTTCAACATATCTTTGGTTAGAAAGATTGGATATGCGACGCATCGTTGGGGATAAAGTTGTTTAGTGATTATGACTGTGAAATTCGCTACCATCCTGGTAAGGCGAATGTGGTGGCTGATGCCCTAAATAGGAAGGAAAGAGTAAAGCCTAAGAGGGTTAGAGCTATAAATATGACCCTTCAGTCGAGTATCATGGATAAGATACTGGCGGCTCAGAAGGAGGCTTTGGATGGGTCTGCGAGGTTGCAGAAAGGTTTAGATGAGATGATAGAACATAGAAGTGATGGGACTTTGTACTACCTTGATCGAATATGGGTACCTTTGAAGGGTGAGGTGAGAACCCTAATAATGGATGAAGCCTATAAGTCGAAGTACTTTGTACACCCAGGAGCTGATAAGATGTATTACGATTTAAAAGATAGGTATTGGTGGCCTGGAATGAAAAAGGACATAGCTGGGTATGTTAGTAAGTGTTTGACTTGTTTAAAGGTTAAGGTTGAGCATCAAAGGCCATCTGGCTTGCTCCAGCAACCTGAGATCCCCGTATGGAAATGGGAAGGAATAGCTATGGATTTGTGACTAAGTTGCCTAGGACTAGTAGTGGGCATGACACAATCTGGGTCATTGTGGACCGATGACTAAGTTGCTCATCTTTTTACTATGTTGGAGGATTAAAGATGGATAGATGCTAGTTTTATATTTGAATGAGATAGTTTCTAGACATGGTCTGCAGATCTCGATCATATCAGACCGTGATAGTCATTTCACATTATGGTTTTGGCAGTCAATGCAAGAGGCATTAGGAACTCGTTTAGACATGAGTACGGCTTATCACCCTCAGACCGATGGCCAGAGTGAGCATACTATTCAGACTTTGGAAGACATTCTTAGAGCGTGCGCCCTGGACTTTCGAGGAAGTTGGGATGTTCATCTTTTGTTGGTTGACTTTTCGTATAACAATAGTTATCATTCTAGTATGAGATGTGCTCCGTTTGAGGCGTTGTATGGTAGAAAGTGTCATTCGCCAATTATGTGGGCTGAGGTTAAAGAAGGTCAGTTAATAGGACCTGAGTTAGTGCAAGAGACTACTTAGAAGATTTTTCTTAGTTATCCGTTCCTGCACAATACAATTTAGCAAAACAAGCGTATTTTTGGCATTTAAAGTCCGTTTTTGGTTATTTTAGCTCGTTTTTAAAGGTAAAAGGTATGTGTATTTAAGCACATACCAGTACGCTTTGGGAAGAAAGGGAAATTAGCACCTAGATTTGTTGGACCTTTTAAGATTGTTGAGAAAGTAGGCCCCGTGGCCTATCGATTAGATTTGCCTGAGGAGTTTAACGGTGTTCATGACACATTCCACCTGTCGAACCTTAAGAAGTGTTTGGCTGATCCAACACTTCAAGTGCCTTTGGATAAGATTCGAGTTGATGAAAAGTTAAATTTTGTGGAAGAGCCTGTGGAAATATTGGAAAGAGAGTTTAAGAAGCTAAAGCGTAGTAGGATTGCCATCGTCAAGGTTTGGTGGAAAATTCGAAACGTAGTCCTGAATTTACGTTGGAACGTGAGGACCAGATGAAATTGAAGTACCCGCATTTGTTTAGTGATGTTAGTGGCTGGATTTCGGGGTCGAAATTCTTTTAAGGGGGTAGAATGTAACCTTTGCCTTTTTTGTGTTCTGAATATTTCATTTATAGTCCTTTGACTATTTGACGTTTGTCAGTTTATTCAGATAATGTACCGTGTTGACGGTGGTGATTTTATGAGAATTATGGTAATTTAATGAGAATTATGGTGATTTATAGGTTATTGTGATTAATAATCCCTTTTTGGAAGGTATTATTATGTTATTTGTATTCCGGGTGGTTTGACCCGTGAATTTTAAGAAATGCCAAAAAACGAGTCTTGACACGTCCGTTAATGTCCAAACGAGTTTTGAAGGGTTTAAAGTGTAAATATGTCAAGTAAATACTCTAAGTTATTGAAAAAGTATTTTTAAGATGAATAAAAATGCTAAGTAACTTTGGGGAATAATTTACGTTGAGTTTTACTAGCTTTTAAGTGATCCCAACATGAAAAGAAAGACCCGAGACCCCATAGGATCCCATGGCCGGTCAAGAAAGTCAAGGGAGACATGGTGGCTTAATTTTAGCTAACCTTGTCCAAAATTGTACATAAGATGCTTTCCATTACCTCATTTCTCATAATCATTTTTCATTTTAAAAAAATAAAAATAAAACACACATAAGAGTGTGTGTGTGTGTGTGTGTGTTTTGTCCGCCACCATCTACCACAAAACACCATAGATTTTCCAACTTTGATCGAGAACGTGATATTCCGGGTTGATACGAGTATTTGGGTATTCATTTAAACAACGTTTGGGTTGTCCGGTTTGTGTCGAAATCTACATTTTTGAAGATTTTCTTGTAAGTTTTCAAATTTAAATTTTGTTTGTCTTTTTGGGTTTGTATTGATGCATAGATGTTAGTTGTACAAGTTGATCGTCATAAAAATCAATTTTTAGTAACGAAACGGATATAAATAGGGGTGTTTGGGTCGTCAGATTTAAAGAAGAAAAAAAGAAGGGGGTTTTGAAGTTTGATATTGTGGCCGTGATGGTTGAATAACATATGTTGCTAGATAGCTTATTTTTTATAGTAGCTTGTATAGCTTATTCGGGCTTATTTTTAAGCTATTTTATGGCTTATTTTGGGCTTAAATGCCACGTAATTTTCGCAATCACAAGGGAAGTGATTTTGACTATTTTTGTTATATGGCGTATGTTTGTGGACTATTATTATAGCTTATGGTAGTAACCAAATACGATACGTAGCTTATTAGCTTATTGTCAAGCTTAATATATGTATTGTGGAGCTTATTAGCTCACGTCCAATAAGCCCATTTAAGCCATGGCTTAATGGGAGGGCTTATTGTGGTTCGGATTATTTTCTACTTATTAGTATAAGCTTATGTATATAAATGGACCTTGGTTTTGGACTTGGATCGTATTTTGGATTTATAAATATCTTAATGGGCCCTTATTGGGCCTTAAAGCTCAATAAGCGATATTTAGTTGTTATATGAGTTTTGACGGACTTTTTGAAAGTGAAATGTGTATTATAAAAAATTGATTATTGGAACATTATATTTGGAAAAAAAAACGTTTTAGTAAATGTTTCAAGAATGAGATTCGGAATTTTGTCCCCCCCACCCCCGAAGAAAGTGTCGAAAGTTTGAAAAGTGTTTGAAATAAAGGTTAAAAACCTTGGAAAACATTGTATGAACGTACGGGTCATGTCAAAATTTCGTAAAAAGTTTATACTTAGAAATTTTACTTAAAAACATGATTTTTCATAAAATATTATTTAATTATTTATTTATTTAATAAATTCACTAAAAGACAAAAAATATAATTTTTCTCAAAATTTCACAAATATGTTTATTATGAGTAAACGTTCCATTTTCAACCCTATTATGATTATTTTTAAGGAGACTAAGGTTACCGAATGGCATATCGAGATATATTTATAATTATTTATTATAAATATTTACGTATATTACTTATCTATTTTCTGTAATAGTATATGTAAGGTTTATTGAGTGAGGGGATTGATATGATTGTTGGGATATGTCGTCAACCATCACACCACTAAATTGTTAAGGGTTATTGTACAACGCGTCTAAACTCTATGCATCAAACGTGAAGACTGTTTTGGAAAATGAATGATTAAAGTGGGACATTAACTGGACTAGGTCGTGTGCGGACGTCATTGCTTTTGCTTGTGTGATTGAGATTTGGTTGCTAAAGACTTGCTTGAGGTGAGTTCTCGTAGCCTCATCTTTCTACTGTTTTTCCGTTAGGGGAAAATGATACTCAAATGTGTTTTGAATTAAACTGTGCAAAATGTGGTTTTTGATTTGGGACAAGATACATGCTTATGACTGCTATGTGAATATTTGTGTTGCATGATTATTGGATCGGAGAGGTACGCATATCCCAGTATTTGTATGATTGTTTGGATCGGATATGTACGCCTACCCAGTATTTGTGTAGTTATTAGAGAGGATGGGTACGCCTACCCTACTTTATGTGTGGTCCTGCCCTAATTTAGTGCTCCAGCTAATAGGCCCTTTAGGTGCGTAAGTGACATATGGTGTTACCTGACTAGCGGGGATGCTATGTCATTGTTTGTTTGCATATATATTCACTGTCATATTGCACTATTGTCCATTGTTTTGAGGTATTGGTACAGCTTTTAGGTTTAAGGTCAAACTTACAAGCTCATCAACATTATTGTTAACGTATTCGAGTATCATTTTTAGGTGAAGTGAAAGAAGAATAAGTTGGTGTTATGTGATAGTGACTTAGAAGCATCCCGAGTGGATTTTCATGTGAAGGCTTGCTTGTTTATTTTATTTGATTTTAGTATTTGGAAGATTTTGGTTAAAGTTTGGATCTGGACCCCTGTGCATGTTATTAGATTTTTGTAAGAGTTTAAGGATTTGATTATGATTTGGGATATCACTCGAGGTTGTTCAAGGTTGATGGTCTTCGTAACACTTAAAGTTTATGCATTGTAGTTTTCTCTATTTTGTATCTTGTGTTATGATTGATGATTATGTTGTGCTCCCGAGCTTCCGCCATTGTCAGGGTATGACAAGTACCCATATCTTCACCCGTGCGCGGAGCTTCATCTCCCGTACGTGCTGACCTTTCACCACCACCTAAGAGGATTAGGGATTTTGATTTAGTGACTAAATTGGAGGTTGGCTCAAAGGATGGTTATGAGCCGTATGTACCTAGAGAGGTTGGTTTAGGAGTTGATGTTGAGGATAACTATGAGCCTTACACAGAGCCTGATATAGTCCCCGACATTCAGGTAGACATTGATGAGTGTTTTGCATATGCTTATGCTACTAGAGCTAGAGGAATGGATGATAGAGATGTGGTTCAGAGTGCGGTCGAGGAGGAGGTCGACTCTAGTGCGAGAGGCACAGTTGAGATTAAGGTTGACCTAAGAGTCAGATCGGTTGTCGATAAAGATGTGCGTGAGTCTGTTAGGGATGATGTTCCTGATCATGTCACAGCTGATGGAGCTATAGAGGTTACCTATGAGACATTAGGAGATTTGATACAGAGATTTCATGATCATGTTGTGGAGATATCAGTTCATTGGATTCAGGTTATTGAGAGTGCACAAAGACTTCAGGGACATAGGATTGCTGGAGTTGACTTGGAGGTCACTACCATGAAAGAGAGGAGTATCGCATTGGAGCGGGATAACACAAGGCTTAGAGGCATGTTGGATGTCGAGAGTCAGAGAGTTAGCCGACTTCAGCATAGTTTGTCGCGTGCCTAGAGAGAGTTTAGGCAGATACGCCGTTTCTGATTCTATGATCGAGTGAGACTTGGTAGACTTGAGGCAGGTGCTAGGAGGCACTTAGGTTATTGTCATTAGATTTGTTCCATCATTATATGAGTATCGACCAGTAGTATTTGATAGTAGTTGTAGTAGTGTTAGAGATTGTAGATCCTACCTTAGAGAATCGCGATGTAATCGACTATATTCGATGTTATGAACTCTATTTTCTTATTATCTATGTTATGATGTTATTATCTAATACCATTTTCCGTATCTTTTACGTAATATGTTATTACCTATGTGATCGTGGCCTTTTCGTGTATTTATATTAATCTTGGACGTTTATGTTAAAAGATTAATTTGTTCCATCCAACGTATAAGGTAATTTCATCGTACCTAATATCTCATCGTAGTTATTATTGTTGGTGATGTAGAAACATGCTGACTGCTACACATACCGGAATGACCCAAGAAGCGATCAATGACCTGATTTCCAAGCGCGTGGAAGAAGCTCTAAAAGCGTATGATACTGCCAGGAACCCTGGAATCAAAACAGAAGTGGAGAATAAGCAACAAGATGACAATGTCGAGGCCAATGCTAATAATGGGAATGGTAATAAGAATGGGAATGAAAACCCCAATGTGAACAACGAAGGTGTTGTACCCGTTGCTAGGGAGTGTACCTACCAAGACTTTGCGAAGTGTCAGTCGCTAAACTTCAAAGGAACGGAAGGAGTTGATGGTTTGAGAAAATGGAAATAGTGTTCAACATCAGTAACTGCCCTCCACGATATCAAGTGAAGTATGCATCATGCACCTTGATGGACGGTGCATTGACTTGGTGGAATTCACATAAAAGGACAGTTGGAGTTGATGCTGCTTATGCCATGACGTGGAAGGCACTCATGAAGCTAATGACTGGGGTGTATTTCCCTAGGAATGAAATACAGAAGATGGAGACAAAATTGTGGAACTTAACTGTGAAAGGTAATGACCTGACTGTTTACAATCAGAGGTTCCAAGAGTTGACTCTGTTGTGCACTATGATGGTCCTGGAAGAGGAGGATCAGGTTGAGAAGTACATTGGAGGTCTTTCGGATAACATTCAAGGGAATGTAATTGCTGTTGAACCTACTAGACTCTAGGTTGCAATCCATATTGGTAACAACTTGATGGACCAGAAGTTGAATGGTTATGCTATCAAACATGCTGAGAACAAGAGAAGGTTTGGCAATAACCCAAGAGACAACCATAGACAACAACAACAACCTTTTAAGAGGCAAAATGTTAATGGTCAAAATGTAGCAAGGGCTTATACAGTCAGGAATAATGTTGAAAGGAAATGGTATGTTGGAGCATTGCCATACTGCAGCAAGTGCAGATTGTACCACGAAGGGTCATGTACGGTAAAGTGTGGTAACTGCAAGAGGGTTGGACACATAACTAGAGTGTAGAGCCGCAGTTACTGCTACCCCTCAGAGGGCCCCGATTAGAAATCAAACGAGAAATGCTTGCTATGAGTGTGGAAGACCAGAACATTATAGGAGTGAGTGTCCCAAGTTGAGAAACCAGAACCAAGGAAATAAGATAGGGAATAAGACTGGGAACAATAAGGCTACAGCAAGAGTTTATGCAATTGGAGGAGGAGGAGCTAACCCTAATTCCAACGTCATCACGGGTACGTTCCTTCTTCATAATTGTTATGCTTCTATGTTATTTGATTCGGGTGCCGATAGAAGCTTTGTGTCGACTACCTTTAGTTTCCTGATTGATGTCATCCCATCTAGTTTAGACACTAGTTATGCCGTAGAATTAGCTGATGGAAGGATTTCAGAAACTAATGTGATACTTAGAGGTTGCACGTTAGGATTACTAGGTCACCCGTTCGATATTGACCTAATGCCTGTAGAACCCAATAGTTTCGACGTCATCGTTGGTATGGATTGGTTATTGGTGGTCGAAATACACGCCCTCCCCTCTGTGTGAGCGTTTTGTGACAAAAGAATCGTTTGTATTCCTTATGGAGACGAAGTGTTGATAACCGAAGGCGATGGATGCAACGATGGAAGTAAGTCAAAGTTGAGTATCATCTCGTGCACTAAAACCCAGAAGTACATCCAGAAGGGTTGCTAGGTTTACCTAGCTCAAGTTATGGAAAGATGTCTTATGACCAAGCCAGAAGGAGAAACAACTTGAGGGGATTGTGCCAATTATACGGATTTCTGAAGTCTTATCTCAAAAGACCTTGCCTTTGGATTACACCTACTAGACAAGTCGAATTTCAAATCGACTTAGTCCCTGGTGCTGCACCTGTAGCACGATCCCCATACCTTTTAACACCGTTAGAAATGCAAGAGTTATCTACTCAGTTGTAGTAGCTTTCTAACAAAGGATTTATAAGACCCAGTTCCTCACCTTGGGGAGCTTTAGTTTTGTTCGTCAAGAAGAAAGATGGATCTTTTGGATGTGTATCGACTACCGTGAACTAAACAAACTTACTATGAAGAACCGATACCCACTTCTAAGAATTAACGATTTGTTTGATCAGTTGTAAGGGTCAAAAGTCTACTCTAAGATAGACTTGAGATCTGGTTATCACCAACTCAGAGTTCGTAAAGAGGATATTCTAAAGACAGCGTTTAAGACTCGCTATGGTCACTACGAGTTCTAGGTAATGCACTCGCTCCTCGCCTCCTGACACACTTAGACTCGCGCGCGCACGGTATTCATGGATCTGATGATATGTGGGTGTACAAAACCGTATTTGGATAACTTCGTGATAATTTTCATCGATGATTTATTTATTAATCCACCAAGAATAAGAAGGAGCATGAAGGACACCTTAAGTTGATATTGAGGTTACTTAAGGAGGAGAAATTGTTAGCCAAGTTTTCCAAGTGTGAATTCTGGTTATCGAATGGTAAAATTTCTTGGTCACGTGATTAATAGTGAAGGTATTCACGTTGATCCTGCTAAGATCAAGTCAATCAAGGATTGGGATTCACCCAAGACTTCAATCGAAATTTATCAATTCTTAGGTCTCGCTGGTTACTACCAACGATTCATCGAAGGTTTTTTGAAAATCGCTAGACCTATGACGTACTCAAAAGAGAATGAAGTTTGATTGGGGAAAGAAAGCAGAAGTTGCATTTTAGCTATTAAAACAGAAATTGCGTAGTGCGCCAATTTTGGCCTTTCCAGAAGGAATTGAGAACTTTGTGGTCTACTACGATGTTTCGCATAAAGGGTTGGGCGCAGTTTTAATGCAAAGGGAGAAGGTCATAGCCTACGCATCTCGCCAACTCAAGGTTCATGAGAAGAACTATACCACACATGACTTAGAGCTTGGAGCGGTAGTGTTTGCCCTGAAGATGTGAAGACACTATCTTTATGGTACGAAGTGTGTTGTGTTCACTGATCATAAGATTTTGCAGCATATTCTAGATCAGAAGGAGCTGAACATGAGACAGTGTCGATGGTTGGAATTGCTAAGTGACTACGACTGTAAGATTCGTTATCACCCAGTAAAGGCGAACGTGGTGGCAGATGCCTTGAGCAGGAAGGAAAGGATTAAGCCACTGCGAGTTTGAGCCTTAGTAATGACCATAGGACTGAATCTTCTAAAGCAAATTCTGAATGCTCAAGCCGAGGCAAGGAAGGAAAAGAACTACGTAGCTGAAGATCTACATGGTATGATTAATAAACTAGAACCTCATGTGACAGAACATTGTGTCTGAACAACAGGAGCTGGATCCCGTGTTTTGATAACTTGAGAGCATTGATTATGCATGAGTCGCATAAGTCAAAGTATTCCATCCACCCTGGAACAGATAAGATGTACCAAGATTTGAAGAAGATGTATTAGTGGCCCAACATGAAAGCAGATATTTCTACCTATGTCAGCAAGTGTCTAACGTATGCCAAAGTTAAGGATGAATATCAAAAACCATCTGGATTATTGGTTCAACTAGAGATACCCCAGTGGAAATGGGAGAACATAAAGATGGACTTTGTGACTAAATTTCCAAAGACGATTCCCGGTTAAGACACGATTTGGGTAATCGTTGATCGTCTCACTAAGTCTGCTTATTTCCTACCAATGAGAGAAGACGACTCAATAGAGAAGTTGACGAGACAGTATTTGAAGGAAGTTGTCTCGAGGCATGGAGTGCCGGTTTCAATCATCTCCGATCGTGATGGCAGGTTTACGTCCCACTTTTGGCAATCGCTTTAGAAAGCTTTAGGTACTCGACTGGATATGAGTACAACTTATCACCCACAGACCGATGGTCAAAGTGAAAGGATCATCCAGACATTGGAAGACATGTTGAGTGCATGTGTGCTTGATTTCAGATAGAGTTATGATAGACATTTGACGTTGGTAGAATTTTCGTATAACAATAGTTACCATACGAGTATTAAGGCTGCACCATTTGAGGCGTTGTATGGGCGTAAGTGTCGATCACCTATCTGTTGGGCTGAAGTTGAAGATAGCCAACTCACTGGCCCAGAAATCATCCACGAAACTACTGAGAAGATCGTCCAAATCAAGAGCCGTATTTAAGCTGTCTGTGATCGTCAAAAGAGCTACGCAGTTGTAAGACGAAAACCTCTTGAGTTTCAAGTGGAAGATAAGGTCATGCTGAAAGTGTCACCATGGAAAGGAGTGATACATTTTGGAAAATGGGGAAAGCTGAACCCTCGATATATTGGTGTAACCCCTGCCCTTTTTTGTATTTTGTATATTCTAATTTAGTCCTTCGACTATTTGATGTTTGTTAGTTATTTAGAATATTGTACCGTATAGACGATGGTGATCTTATGAGAATTAAGGAATTTGATGGCTATGGTGTATAATAATCTTTTTAGAGGTTAATATTGTGTTATGTAAGTTCCGGGTGGTTGACCCGTGAATTTTAGAGAAATGCCAAAAAAACGAGTCCCGACACGTCCGTTAATGTCCAAATGAGTTTTTGAGAGGTATAATATGAAAATATGTCAAGTAAATACTCTAAGTTATTGGAAAAACTTTTTTAAAGTGAATAAAGATGCTAAGTAACTTTGGGGAATAATTTACGGTTGAGTTTTACGAGCTTTTAAGTGATCCCGACACAAAAACGAAGACCCGAGCCCCTAGGATTCCTTATATCTGGTTTTGAACCTTGTAGGAGACAAGGTGGATTTTTTTTTATCAAGAGTGTTCCATCTCTTGTACCATTTGAGCTTATAACTTAAACAAAACACACACACATGTTCATTTTATCTACACGCACCAAAAACATTTTTTCTTTTCCTCTTTTTTGGTTCGTCCGAACTCACAAACACACATACAAATTTTATTTTTAAAATTTTGATAAAAAACATGAAGATTGGTGATACTTTGGGTTGATTATAGAGTTCAGGTAGTCATTAAAACAACGTTTGGGTTGTCTGGTTCGCGTCAAAATTTATTTTGAAGACCATTTTTGTAAGTCTTTCAAATTTATTTTTAACTTGTACTTTTGGGTTGCTAGTGATGCATAGATGTTAGTTGTACGACCGATCGTTAAAAATCAAAAGCGAAAAGTTTACAAATGGATGTTTAGGGTGCGTTTGGGATTTGAAATAAAAAGGGAAAACATAAGGTTTTGTTAGTTTTGATATTGTGCTCATGATGGTTGAAAAACATATATTTGCTACGTAGATTATTTTGTATATAGCTTATTTTGGCTTATTTGTTGGTTCGAATAAGCTTATTTTGAGCTTATTAGCTCACGGCATCAAGATACAAGAAGGGTATTTTTGGTTATTATCCTAGTATTTCATATTTTTGTGGACTAATATTATAGCTTATGGTGATAACCAAATGCAATACGTAGCTTATTAGCTTATTTTTAAGCCTAATATTCATATTTTTGAGCATATGGGCTCACGGCCCAATAAGCCTTGGTGAGCCATGGCTTAACTAGGAATTATCGTGGTCCGGATTACTTTATTACTTATTATATTGGACTTATATGCCTTGGTTTGGGCTTGGAAAGTATTTTGGATATGTAAAAGGTATAATGGACCCTTATTGGGCCTTAAAGCCCAATAAGCTTATGTTAGTCATTTTAAGTGTTTTGATGAACTTTTTGAAAAAGAAATGTACTTGTGAAGTTATATTGAAAGTCATTTTCAGAAAGTAACTTGGTAAACGTCGTAAAGATGTGATTTTTGGAATTGGTTCGGAAAGTGTCGAAATGTTAGAATTTGTTGAAAAATAAGGTTTGATAACCTTGGGAAATGTCATATAAACGTACGGGTCATGCCAAAATTTCATAAAAAGTCCACACTTAGAATTTTTACCAAAAACGTGATTTTATTTTTGATAATAAAATATTATTATTTTATTATTTTAATAAGTCGACTAAAAGACAAAAAATATGATTTTTCTCAAAACTTTTCTAAAATGCCTAGCAAACATAAATGTTTCATTTCGTGAAATATAAGATGATATTTATGGTAACAAAGTGTACCGAATGGACTTATCGAAATATATTTATAATTATATATTATAAATATTTACTTATATTACTTATCTATTTTGCTAAATAGTATAAATATAAGTATATTGTACTCGGATATGGGTTTGATATGGTATTTTGAAGTTTTGTCTTCGACCATCACACCACTAAAACGTTTAAGATAACCGTACAACGAGTGTCTAATCTCTATGCATCATACTTGAAAACTGTTTTGGAAATAAATAATTAAAATGAGACATTAACTGGACAAGGTCGTGTGCGGACGTCATTGCATTTGCTTGTGTGATATTGAGATTTTTGTGGAGACAGTTTGCTTGAGGTGAGTTCTCGTAGCCCTACTTTTTACTGTTTTTTCGTTGGGGGAAAATGATACTCAAATGTGTTTTGAACTGTTTTCTGGAAACTGTGGCGAAACGTGGTTTTGTTTTTGGGATATGGATGTGCTTATGACTGCTATGTGAATATATGTAATGTGATTTTACTTGCATGTATTGTGTTTGGCATGGCAAGGGATGTGGTTCTTCACCCTAATTAGCTCCAACTGGTAGGCTTTAGGCGTGGTATGTCATCAGGGTTGCGACCCTAAGAGCGTTGGTACGCGATGGTGATCAGACTAGCGGGGATGCTAGGTCTTGGTACATGATTAGCGAGGATGCTAAGTCATGGGTTCGTTTGCATATATTCACTGTCATATAACACAATTGTCCAACCGTATGAGATATTAGCACAACGACTGGGTTTTGAGTTAAAATCTACAAACTCACCAACATTATTGTTGACGTTTTCGAGTATCATTTCCAGGTGATGTTAATGATCGTTAGAGTATGGTGCTTGTAGCAGACTTTATAGAATCCTGTAAGATCTTGTTTGAAAAGTCTTGCATTCGATGTTTGTTTTGGATTTGGTTTTCTTAAGGATCGAGATAAAATTTTATGGACCCCTGTGTGGGCTTAAGATTGTAATAATTGGCGACTATGTGTTGTGTTCTTGATTTGGGACATCACTCAAGGTTGTATTGACGTTGATGGTCATCATGACACCTTTCATTTACGCATTTTAGATTTTTCTATTTTGTATCTTGTGTTGTGATTGATCATTACATCGCACTTCCGTGTTTCAGCCGCTAACGGGGTGTGACCGAATGGTAATCAGAGCCAAAGTTATAGAGAACTAGGTGGTTTGGCCTAGACTATAGCCTAGGAACTTGTATATAGTTGCGTCATAGGACCTATGTGCGTGGCGTTCTGCTTATACGTGCTTATGTGGTTATATGGTATATAGTACTAGTTAAGTCATTCATTGAAATGTGTGAGTCTAATACTAAGTACAACTGGGAAAGGATACGGGTATAAATATGGTGGCTAACGTAATTATAAATGTATCACGACTCACCCATATTTCGTATTATCGTCCATACAAATCGGTGTTGACACCTTAGGACCGCATGATGTGCGGTATAGTATATTAAGCTATTCTATGCGTATTGACCATCCCACCTACCTAACGTTGCCCATGTTCTCCCTTGTGTAGATAATTCCGCCTACGATGATGACCCAAAGTGCTGGCCAGCCTGTTGCCGCATCACGAGGAGGAGGAACAGGTGGACGAGCTGGTAGTGGTGGTGGTAGGACTAGAGGTCATTCTGGTAATCAAGGTATGATGGTAAGGGAGGTGCTATAGTGTATACCCATTGAATTGAGAAAATAGAGTCATTTCAGTATATAAGTGGGTGTAGGGATAGTCAGAAGGTGAAGTACACTGCTGGTTCATTTGTTGGTAAGGCTCTCACATGGTGGAATTCTCAAATCCATACACGAGGTCGAGAAGCCAATGTAGGTATGTCTTGGGAAGACTTTAAGATTTTCAATAGAGAGGAATTTTGCCCTAGTAATTAGATGCAAAAGTTAGAAGTTGAGTTGTGGAATCACGTCATGGTCAGGGCTGGCTATGCTGCGTATACTGATAGGTTTCATGAGTTGTCTAGGTTAGTGCCTCACTTAGTAACCCCATAAGGTAAGAGGATTAAAAGGTATGTGTATGGCCTTGCTCCACAAATTCGAGGAATGGTGGCAGCAACAGAGCCAAATACCATCCAAAAGGCTGTACAGATAGCTGGCACATTGATTGATGAAGCCCTTAGGAATGGATCCATAAAAAAGAACCTTGAGAAGAGAGGGAATAGGGAAGGACCTAGCAAGGATAGTAATGTGAAAGACGATAACAAAAGGACTAGGACTGGAAATGCTTTTGCTACAACCGCAAACCATGTTAGGGGAGGGTACACGGGTATGGCTCCTAAGTGTACCACCTGTAGCTATCACCATTCACCTGAGACACCTTGTCACAGTTGTTTCAATTGTAACCGCCTAGGTCATTTTGCTAAGGATTGTAGAGTGGTGCCTAGGAAGGTGAACCCCGTCAATGCTAGAAACCCAGTTGCTAGAACATGTTTTGAGTGTGGTAGTACCGATCATATCAAGTCAGCTTATCCTATGTTGAATCAGGCTCAGGGGCTAAGGGAAACCATCAGAACCAAGTCGTGGCTGTTAATGGGGGTCAGGGTCATGGGAACCAAGGGAATCAGGCAAGAGGTAGGGAATTCATGTTGAAAGCAGAGGAGGCTCGTCAGGACCCGAACATCATGACGAGCACGTTTACTCTAAACGATCATTATGCCACTACCTTATTTGACTATGGTGCCGACTATAATTTTGTTTTCACTACCTTTATACCTCCCTTAGACATAGAGCCTAGTGAATTAGTCTTCAGTTGTGAGATTGAGATAGCTAGTTGGCAGCTAGTAGAGATCGATAAGGTCATTAGGGGGTGCAAACTAGAAATAGAAGGTCACATATTTAGCATTAACTTGATACCCTTTAGAAGCAGGAGATTTGATGTAATCATAGGAATGGATTGGTTGTCTGACCATAAGGCGAAGATAATTTGTCATGAGAATTAGTGAGGATACCACTACTAGATGGAAAGGTGCTTAAGGTTTTAGGAGAGAAACCAAAAGAAAAGATGAGGCAGTTAATGAGTGCTAAGGCTAATGAGAAGAAACAAGAAGAGATAGTAGTAGTGAAAGATTTTCCCGAGGTATTCCCGAATAACCTATCTGGATTACCGCATGTTCAGGAAATCGAGTTTCGAATCGAGTTAACCCCTAAAGCAACACCGGTTGCAAAGTATCCCTATCGTTTGACACCTTTTGAATTGGAGGAGTTGTCGGGACAACTCAAGGAACTCCAAGACAAAGGTTTCATTCGACCAAGCTCATCGCCTTGGGGAGCACCGGTATTATTTGTTAAGAAAAAAGACGGATCCTTTAGGATGTGTATTGATTATAAAGAATTGAATAAGCTGACCATTAAGAACCGTTATCCACTCCTTAGGATAGACGACTTATTTGACCAACTGTAAGGGTCGCAGTTTTTCTCATAGATCTTAGGTCCGGATACCATCAGCTGAGAGTGCATGAGGATGACATTCTGAAGACCGCGTTTAGAACTCGTTATGGACATTTCGAATTCACAGTAATTCCTTTTGGTCTGACTAACGCACCAACGATATTCATGGATTTAATGAACATAATTTATAGGCCTTATCTTGATAAGTTTGTGATAGCGTTTATAGACGATATCTTAATCTACTCTAAGACCCGAGAGGAGCATGAAGCGCACCTAGGACTAGTCTTAGAATTGCTTAAGAAAGAGAAATTGTATGCTAAGTTTTCTAAGTGTGAATTATGGCTAAGAGAAGTGTAGTTTCTTGGGCATATAATAAATGGCAATGGGATTCATGTAGTCCCTAGTAAGATTGAAGCTGTTAAGAATTAGAAAGCCCCTAGAAATCCATCTGAGGTTCGTTCATTCTTAGGATTGGCTGGATATTACCGTAGGTTCATTGAGGACTTTTCTAAGATAGCTAAGCCGCTTACGGTATTGACTCAGAAAAGTAAAACCTTTGGTTGGGGTGGGGAGCAGGAGAATGTGTTTCAAACTTTAAAGGATAAGTTGTGTAATGCATCTGTTCTAACTCTCCTCGATGGACCATAGGATTTTGTGGTGTATTGTGATGCGTCTGGCCTAGGATTAGGTTGTGTGTTGATGCAAAAAGGTAAAGTGATAGCTTACGCATCTAGGCAGTTGAAAATTCATGAGAAGAATTATACTTCCCATGATTTGGAGTTGGGAGCGGTTGTGTTTGCCCTTAAGATTTAGAGATATTATTTGTATAGGACAAAGAGTGTCATACATACGGATCATAAGAGTCTCCAGTATATCTTTAGTCAGAAAGAGTTTAATATGCGACAGCATTGCTGGATAGAGATGTTTAGTGATCATGAATGTGAAATCCGTTACCACCCTGGTAAGGCGAATGTAGTTGCTGATGTAACACCCCACCCAACGACATTGGATTGCGCAACAGAATTAGCAATTTAGATGTTACTAAATAGCATCATTCACCAAGATAATAGAAAACGACCCAAATAAGACGTTTTAACAAACATGTGTTCCATTATTATTCAGAGTTAAAATGCGTTTAGGTCCCCACAGAATCGCAACCACCGTCTAGTACAACATTTGAAAAGACAATTATTCAAATAAAAGACATTGTTTTAACACAACTTAAGACATTGTTTTTGAAAGACCGGAACACACAAGTAGTCTTTCCATAAATCCATCACACGCACGACACCTCCACGCCATCGTTGCCTTCATCCTTGGTTACCTGGGATAAAACATGTTTAAAACGTCAACAACAAAGTTGAGTGAAATTCATAGAGTTTAAAATAGTTAATAAGCAATAATCTTTGAACACATAATTAGTTCTCGAGAACACAAAGCAACGAATGCAATGTATAGCAACTTCTTTTCTTTCACGCAATAAGCTCATGACACCGAACATTAACAGTACATATGGCATTCATATGTTAAAGTGCCCCAAAACAACGTATTATTGTCATATACCTACTATTTTCTAAATACAAAATGTCCGTTACAGGGTGCTCACCCACGGATTCATACCCTGGACAGGGTTGTCAAACCCAATAGATCTATTTAATGCATTAGCGTTCACCTCGCAAGGCGATTAACGGTTCATGGAATAAGGGACTTCGACAATAGCAACTTATGCGGAAACAATCTCGTAATCGGGTCCAGCATACCATAAAATCATATGTGTTCGATTTTATAAAACAAACATGTATCCCCTCGCGGGTTTTCAAAAAAATTAAAAGATTTAAATGTGAGGCTATGAACTCACCTTAAGCAAAAGATCCAAATCAATCAAGCGCAAGTAACTTCACGTCCTAACCGCGACCTATATAATACATATATGGCGGTACGTGACTAAAAGTATATTAAATCATATATTGCATATTTGCATATATATACATTATTATTACGTATATACAATCATATACTAAAATCTCCAAGTGCGACGCAAAACATTTCATCTTGTCACACTTAACAATATTACCACTTTTTCCATAAAGTTTCTATTTTTAGAAAGTTACCGAAAGTAAGGATAATATAATCCGAACTTCATATTTCGTTACAATTTAACTAACATTACGAACCCCTTGCTTATTATAGACTTTATTCAAAAGTTTACGTAAGTTTGACTTTCAAAAGTTAAACATCGTAGTTGACTTTTTACCCAAAATTTACCCAAAGTTGACTCGGCCGTAAAACGTTCATTTTTAGGAGTTACAAGGCCCACCTTATATCAAAACAGACCTTAGGACATCCTTTATTATATTTAAAAGCCTATAAGATTTCAAAAATTTCTCGACACGCCACGGTCAAGTCAAATTTTCTGGTCAAACATGGTTAACCCAAAACCCATGAAAACGACATTTTTGACATAATCCGACTATCAAAATATGCTTAACTACTCTATATAATTTTACCAAAACCATCAAACCTTAGTCAATCACAATACACGCTTTCAATATTTTTCGCACTTCAATCATCTAGCAATAATCATATACATGCAATAACAATCTAATTAATTAACACAAAAACACAATTAAGGTACTCACAAAGCTAGAACAAAACTCGATTATGGTTTCCCCCTTGTTGAACCGTACGAACGAAACCTAAACAACAACAATCAAACCTTTTTCAATCAACTAACACCAAAATAACAATAATCTAACCACTTTGAACACACCCTTATACACCAAATGACTAGAACTTGACCAAAAATCTAACTTCTTCAAATCTTATTGCATGTGAGGTTTCTATAGTGGGATATGTAGCTCTTGAAACAAGGATTAAGATAGTATAATTTGATTGTAATGCATGTTAAAAAATCAATGGATTGTGTGTGTGTGCTATGGCCGGTTGAACTAAGAGAGAAAAGAGGAAGAGAGTGAAAATTTTCTAAAGTGTGAAATGGAGGAAGTAGATGGCTTTTTTATAAACAGAAGTTTGCATTTTGCAAAACTAAGCCCCTCCAACCTTAAATCTTGTTAAACTAGTCAAATGGTTTTTCTTTTATAAATAAATCGGCTAAATGCTCGGTCACACCACGTTATAATTGTTTAATATCCCGTCCTACTAGTATTTTTTTTAAGTTAAAACGTTAATAAATCGTTAAAACTCTCGAAAACACAGACCTTTAAACATGGTTTTTTAAAAAACCTCTAGAAAAACGACATAAAATACAAAATAACATATACTCTCTCAGAGCAATCAAATACATTTTTCTGACTTCTTAGGACACTAAAAACAAATATGAAACTCAACACGGAAGAATTACCGTATAAAAACTTTCTCAATCAAACCTTATATAGCATAAACGACTATAATTATTTACGTAGCAAAAATAATTATGTTAGCCCGGGATAGACGTTGACCTGAAACTCGGGTTGTTACATTCTTCCCTCCTTTAGGGAGCGTCGTCTCGGTGCTCAGCTCGACTTATCCACTTTACTCGCTTCGTCCTTACTTGTAAAGAGATGAGGGTACTTTTTCTTAATCTGGTCCTCACGTTTCCAAGTAAATTCTGGACCTCTATGAATTCTAACGAACTTTAACAATAGGTATCCGAATTTGCTTAAGTCTCTTAACCTCTCTATCAATAACTTCCACTGGCTCTTCAATCATATGCAACTTATCATCAAATTGAATCTTATCCATTGGAACAACAATATCACCTTCCGCTAAACATCTCTTAAGATTCGAAACATGAAAAGTACTATGTATCCCTTTTAACTCTTCAGGCAACTCCAATGTGTAAGCTACAGGACCAACTCTAGCTAGAATCTTGAATGGCCCAATGTAACGTGGACTTAACTTTCCGCGCTTTCCAAAATAAACAACGCCCTTCCATGGCGATACCTTAAGCAGTACCATATCACCAACTTCAAATTCTAACGGCTTGGTTCTCTTATCTGCATAACTTTTCTAGCGACTACGGGCAGTCAACAAACGATTCTTAATCTAGACAATCTTCTCGGTCGTATCACGAATCAATTCTAGACCGGTGAGTTGGCTATCCCTAACCTCACTCCAGCATACAGGTGATCTACATTTTCGTCCATGCAAAGCTTCATATGGTGCAGCCTTAATACTTGCGTGATAACTATTGTTATATGAGAACTCGACCAATGGCAAATGGCGATCCCAACTACTTCCAAAGTCAATCACACAGGCACGCAACATATCTTCCAACGTTTGTATTGTCCTCTCACCTTGACCATCCGTTTGAGGGTGGTAAGCGGTACTCATATCCAAATTCATCCCCAACGCTTCCTAGAGAGATCTCCAGAATCTTGACGTAAAATGGCTATCTCGATCCGAAATGATCAAAATAGGAACACCATGCCTACACACTATCTCCTTTAATGTAAAGTCGCGTGAGTTTCTCCATACTATCCATTTTCTTCATTGGCAAGAAATGAGCTGATTTGGTCAGTCGGTCAACAAAAACCCAAATTGTATTATACCTACTTGGCGTTCTTGGCAAACCTCTCACAAAATCCATGGTAACCCTTTCCCACTTCCAAACTGGAATCTCAGGTTGTTGCAGCAACCCAGATGGTTTTTGATGCTCAGCTTTGACCTTCGTACAAGCCAAACACTTACTAACATACGTGGCAGTATATGCTTTCATATTCGGCCACCAGTACAACAGCTTTAAATCTTGATACATCTTATCCGATCTTAGATGGATGGAATACTTGGACTTATGCAACTCATGCATAACAAAATCCCTCAATCCACCGAATCGTGACAACCAAACATGATTTCTAAAACAACGTGTTCCATCAGGGCGAAATTTGAATATTGGCTTAATCAATCTCCCTAAATTTTTTGCCTCTGCATTCTCTTCTTTCATCGCTTCCTCCTGAGCTTCATGAATCTGCTTAGGTAGATCATTGTGAACAGTCATCATTAAAGCTCGAATACGCAATGGCTTATCCCTTTCCTTTCGACTTAAGGCATCAACCACAACATTAGCTTTTTCAGGATGATACCGTATTTCACAATCATAATCACTCAACAACTCAATCCATCTTCGTTGTCTCAAGTTCAACTCTTTCTGATTTAAAATATATTACAGGCTCTTGTGATCGGTGAAAACCATACACTTCGTTCCATACAAATAATGTCTTCATAATCTAAGAGCGAAAACAACGGCTCCTAATTCCAAATCATGAGTAGTGTAATTCTCTTCATAGACCTTCAATTATCTAGAAGCATACGCTATCACCTTCTCTCTTTGCATCAGCACGGCTCCATATCCTTTAAGTGATGCGTCACAATACACCACGAAATCTTCCGTTCCATCAGGCAACGCTAAGATTGGTGCACTACACAACTTCTGTTTCAATATCTGAAAGGCTTCTTCTTCTTCCTTTCCCCACTCGTATTTTTTATTTTTCTGAGTCAACTTAGTCAGTGGCTTAGAAATCAAAGAAAAACCTTCTATAAACCTCCTATAGTACCCAACCAATCCAAGAAATTGCCTCACCTCTGTTGGCGTCGTTGGTGCAGCCCAACTCTTAATGGCTTTGATCTTGGCAGGATCAACATGAACACCACTATGATCAATCACATGACCCAGAAATTATACCAAATCTAGCCAAAAATCACACTTTGAAAACTTAGCGTACAATCTCTCTTTCTTAAGCAGCTCTAAAATAATCTTCAAATGCTTTCCATGCTCTTCTTTGTCCTTGGATTAAACCAAAATATCATCGATGAACACTATGACGAACTTATCAAGATAAGGCTTGCATACTCGGTTCATCAAGTCCATAAATACAACAAGCGCATTAGTCAATCCAAACGGTATCACTTGGAACTCAAAGTGACCATACCGAGTTGTACATGCAGTAATTGGAATGTCTTCTTCTTCTTTAATGCGTAACTGGTGATATCCTAATTGCAGATCGATCTTAGAATACAGGCTCGAACCTTGCAGTTGGTCAAATAAATCTTCTTCTTGGAAGAGGATAACGATTCTTGACAGTCAACTTGTTCAACTCGCGATAATCTTTACACATTCTAAAAGATCCATCTTTCTTTTTCACAAACAACACCGGTGCTCACCACTGTGATGAACTTGGATGAATAAATCCTTTCTCCAGCAACTCTTGCAATTGTACCAACAAATCTCTCATCTCAGACGATGCCAATCTATATGGTGCACGTGAAACAGGTGCAGCCCTAGTACTAGATCAATTCGAAACTCTACTTGCCTTGGCGGTGGTAGTCCTGGCAACTCCTCAGGAAACACCTTAGGAAAATTATGAATTACAGGCACGTCTTCCAATCGCTTCTCCTTCGGCTTGTTTTCTGTTACGTGTGCCAAAAACAAATGACAACCTCGCTCGACATACTTACAGGCCTTGATACAATATATGACCTTTAATCAAGACATACCCTTGTCGCTTTTGACTATCAACATCCTGTTCCCATACGGTATACGAACAACTTTCTCACCACAGATGATCACGGCATCGTGCTTGACAAGCCAATCCATACCGATGATGATGTCAAACATACCAAGCTCAATCGGCATAAGATCGATTTCAAAAACATGGTTTACTAAATTCAAAGTGCAACCTTTCAAAACAGTGTTCGTACTAACTACCCTTCTATTAGCTAACTCTACCTCATAACTGACCCCTATTTTAACCGGATCGATATCAAGCATGGAACTAAATCTAGTATCCACAAAACTCCTATCGAAACCCGAATCGAATAAAACAAAAGCATAATGGTTATTGAGCAGAAATGTACCAGTAACTACGTTTGGACCCTTCGGCTCAGTATCCTTAATAGAATAAGCTCGACCATGAACTTCTCTAATTTCCTCTTGCTTAACCTTCTTTGGGCATCGGTTCCTAGTATGACCTTGCTCACCACAATCATAACAAGTCGGAATGGGTAGAGCATTTGCACCCGCGGAAACATTCTTCTCCTTACAGTACCTTAACTTGTGCCCAACCTTTCCACACTTGTGGCACTTGATCGTACATTGACCAACATGGCGAGTGAAACATCATTCACACAAAGGAAGCTTTCCATCAGGAGAAGTGATAACCATAGCTCGCGCGTTTCCTTGCCTTTGGTTATTCTGCAAAGTTTGAAGTGAGTTATCCCTTTGATTGCCCTTACCACTACTATTTCCACTTTGAAAGCTCTCCCACTTTCGCTTTTTTCCCTCCAAAATTCTTTTATCTCTAGCTTGCGATTTTTGATCCATCAACTTATGAGCCATACGCACAGCTTCATTCAGGTTAGTCGACTTAGAAGAAGTAACTTCACCCTTGATGTTATCAGTCAAACCCTGGATGTAAGCATTAACCTTCACTCTTTCTGGCTCAACCATTCTCAGACACATCAATTCAAGCTCATTGAACCTCTGAGTATAAGCCACAAAACTCATTAACCTTCAAGTTCCACAATTCGTGCTCCATTCATTGAACTTCTTCTATTGGGCAAAACTCGGCAGTCATCAGTTGCTTCATTTCAGTCCAAGGAATTGGTTTACAGTCTCCAAACCCCTAGTTGCAACCTTAGTATTCCACCAAGTCAAAGCAGGTCCTTGCAGAGTTGCAGCAGCAAACCAAACCTTTTTGCCCTCTACACAATCGTTGATCCCAAAAACACTCTCAGTTTTCTCGAACCATCTTAATAATTCAACAGCTCCTTCAATACCACGAAAAGCAGTAGGATTGCACTTCATAAATCCAGCAAAAGTGCACTCACGAGCAGCAGGTGCGACATCCTGACCCCTAACTGGTCCAGATCCCCTAGCATCATTTCCAACATTCGTATGTCTAGCTCGCTCAGCGTCGATAGCAGCATCGACATTTTCCTTGATCATTCATCGAATAGCGGCTTAAGTCAAAGGTGCAGACTTTGGAGGCATGATTCTGTCACGCCACACAAAAAACAATCTGATAAGCATTTATAACATGATATACTCATAACATGGTACAATGACAAATTAATCACAACAACAGTCACACAACATTAAGTAGTAATCAAAAGATAGTCATTCATTTTTCATCACAAAAGAGTTAATACATAGTTGTATTGTTTCATGAAATGATACAAATCGTTACAACCGTTAGCACTAATTCTACTAACTGAGAATTCAGTTTAGTGATTACACAATAAAGACACTGCTAATGAATCTAAACTACTAAGAATTATGAGGAGATCCTCGCGACTTAGATGATGGACTCTTCTCATATTCAATCGAAACATTGATAGATTCATTCGGTCTTTCTTCAAACACAAATCCTCTACGACTCATCTCTTGATAGAACTCATGATCTCGAACTCTAGTCCAATAGAGATCTCTCTCAACTCGTTCGTTCTGTATACGAAGGAATGTGTTGCTCAACCTTGCTTCTTCAAGTTCCTTCTTTAATTTCTTACACTCAACCTTATCTTCAGTATTACCAAGCTTTTCAACTAGATTTTCCATTGCAGCTGTTCCTTGCTCCACACTAGAACGCACTTCATCACCCAAGTCAAAAATCAACCTACCATAATACTTGTCCTTTGCTTTTCCTTTCTTCTCGACCAATGCATGCGCCATCTCGCGACCACATAGTCGTCTTGAAAGAGAAGCCATCCGACCAAAATGAGAGTTAATGTCCCTCCTCATGAGACCAGGAAATAGACCATCACTGTCCTCTCGAAGAAAAGGAGTAGTAGATGATTCACCTACCTCATGGACACTAGTAGGAACAGTCTCATCCTCGGACTCAATCGGGTTCTCAACCTCGATCGCATTCTCAGGTTCTGACCCAGAAGTAGGCGGTGGAGGGTTAAGAGGATCCATCTCTTCATAAGGGTAAGTCAACTCTGGCTCATTCTCATCTTCCTCGATGTCAACTTCCATATCATCTTCTTCTTCTTGAGGATCTTCTTCTTCCT
>BQNB010082797.1:0-29222 GCA_026074375.1 Tanacetum coccineum
TTTTCAATCCCTTATACCTGCAAGACATAAAAACACAAACCAAACATATTTGCAATATAATTAAGCATATTTTAGTATTTTTAGTCCGATTAACAGTGTTTTCTGGGGTATAAATGATGTGTGTTTTAGCAGACATCAAATCTCTTCATGAAGACTCAACTTCTCAAGGATCATCATCGAATGTGAGACAAACCCATACTCCATTTGAACACCTTGGTAGATGGAATAAGGATCATCCTATAGCAAACTTAATCGACAATCCTTCTCGCTCTGTCTCTATGAGAAAGCAACTCCAAACTGACGCCATGTGGTGTTATTTTGATTCTTGACTTCGGTAGAACCTAAGAACTTCAAACAAGCAATGACCAAACCGTCATGGATCGATGTAATGCAAGAAGAAATTCATGAATTTCAAAGACTAGAAGTTTGGGAATTGGTGCCGTGTCCAGATAAAGTATTATTGATCAAACTAAAGTGGATTTATAAGGTCAAGACGGATGAATTTGGCGGGGTACTAAAGAATAAGGCTAGACTAGTTGCTCAAGGATTCAGACAAGAAGAGGGAATCGATTTCGAGGAATCATTTGCACCGGTTGCTAGAATAGAGGCCATCCGTATCTTCATAGCAAATGCCGCTCATAAGAATATGACGATCTACCAAATGGACATCAAAACGGCTTTTTAAATAGCGAGCTCAAAGAAGAGGTCCACGTTTCTCAACCAGAAGGATTTGTTGATCAGGATAGCCCATCGCATGTGTACAAGCTCAAAAAGGCCCTTTACGGTCTCAAACAAGCACCACGTGCATGGTACGACATGTTGTCAAGCTTCCTAATCTCACAACAGTTCTCCAAAGGTGCAGTTGATCCAACACTCTTCACACGGCAAGCTGGGAACGACTTATTACTGGTATAAATTTATGTTGACGATATAATATTTGCATCCACTAATACTGCCATGTGTAATGAGTTTGCTAATCAGATGACCACTAAGTTCAAGATGTCAATGATGGGGCAGATGTCATTCTTTTTAGGATTACAAATTTCTCAAAGTCCTAGAGGCATCTTTATAAACCAATCTAAGTATGCTTCTGAAATTGTTAAAAATATGGTATGCTAACTAGTGATTCTGTAGACACACCTATGGTAGAAAAGAATAAACTGGATGAAGATTTACAGGGTAATCTAGTAGATGCTACACTTTTACCGTGGCATGATTGGCTCCCTTATGTATCTGACATCCAGTAGACCAGACCTTATTTATGCAGTCTGCTTATGTGCCCGGTATCAGGCAAAGCCTATCGAAAAGCACTTAAATACGATTAAGCAGGTCTTTCGATACCTAAAGGGAACCATTAACATGGGTCTCTAGTACTCGAAGGATACCGGTATGTCTATGACAGCATATGCAGATGCAGATCACGCGGGGTGTCAGGACACTAGACGCAGTACATCAGGAAGTGCTCAATTCTTAGGTGATAAACTTGTTAGCTTATCTTCAAAGAAGCAAAAGTCCATTGCCATCTCGAGTACATAGGCTGAATATATTGCTTTATATGGGTGTTGTGCTCAAATCCTATGGATGTGTTCACAGCTAACAGACTATGGCTTTCAATTCAATAAGATTCCTCTGTACTGCGGCAACAAGAGTGCGATTGCTCTATGCTGCAACAATGTTCAACATTCACGAGCCAAGCACATCGATGTTCGCTATCATTTTATAAAGGACCAAGTGGAAAATAGAATCGTGGAGCTATACTTTGTCTGGACTGAATACCAACTGGCTGACATCTTCACCAAACCTTTGCTTGATCGAAAAGCTCGGTATAAAAAACATGTCTCCGAAAACGTTGAAACGTCTGGCAGAGGAAATGGACGAGTGATGGTGGTAACTCATATCCTGTATTATATGTACATAACAAAACATAAAAACACAAAAATATTTTTCTTTTATATAAATTTTTCAAAAACAAAATTAAAAATTAAAAAATCAGAAAAATATAAAAATATGTATCTCTGGCATGTCTTTTGAAAATCGATAACATTTACGGTCTTAAAAATATCATTTAATAATGATACGAGGCTGTAAATGAAGTTCGAGCATAAGTTTAAAAGTTTTCAAAACATGCCAAAAATGGCTTGCTATTATTTCAGATAGCAACCCGGTCATCATCTTAAAGGCAAGTATTTCAAAAAGAAAACTTGACCTCATAACGAGAATTTATTCTCGGGCATGGTCTACTTTATGACCATGCAAAGGCTTGTGTTTACTTTGCAACACAACCCGCGCTTCCTATATACAATAAGTGTACGTGTCAGTGAATTTATTTGTCAAAATAAGAGAAATCTTATTTTTTATTGATAAAAAGTTGTCTTCATAATGAATCAGTGTTTTCAGTAATCACAAAAAGATTTTTAAAGACAATTCGACCACTCAAACAATGACAACATCTCTTTAATAGAAAACGAGTCATTGTTTGAGGGGGAGAAAGTGCCATCAAATAATCTTTTTAGACGGTCTTTCAAAATAAGTCACGAAATAAACGGATAAAGTTTTTTATAATGACGGGTTATAATTTAATGGGGAATTAATATATTTTAACTACAAGGGCTTTAGATGTCATTTGTTTCAAACTTTAAGGACTTATTTGCAATAAAAGACTTAGTGAGTATAGGATTTATACTACATTCGATCAATATTGCCAACACTTCATAGTTGTAAAAGACTTAGGAATGTTTGAAAATACTTTCATAGTTTTAAAAGCCTTGAAGTTGATTCTCACGGGTTATATCTAAGCTTATTTATTCTTCAAACACGATCTCGAGTGTGAGTGCATACAAGGTTTTGCTAATTCTGAGGTATCAAAACCAACAAGGGGGAAGGAGTAGATGTATACATGATAGACTCCATGACCTTCTTTTAAACTTGTCTTCATGGTTAGCTTCTTTTGATTTTAAGCCTTCTTTTTCGGGTGCACTATTTCAACCTCATGGGGAAAGAGACATCTCGTCATCATTTAGTATGCATCATTTGAGTTCCCAGAGGGAAGTGTTGGGAGAATAATTATTCTAAGCGTGAGAAGATCGGTTACTGATTCAATAAATGCTTATTTTTTTTAAGAGAGCAGAATATTTGACAAAAGAGGTACACACAGGTTTTGTAAAACCCAAAAATTTGGTTTACATTTTTATTTCATCATTTTGAATATAACCTAAGTTTGAATAATAATCTTAACATTATAACCATGATTATAATCAAATAACATTATTTATAAATAATTATTTTATTAATAATCATTCAGAATACATAATCATATCATATCATTTATATAATACATTAATTATTCATTACATTAATATTCATAATATATTCATTTAATTATAAATAAATTCAATCATTAAGATATTATACAATAAAAATATAATTAAATTTATAATTTGTATATTATTAAATATTATTTTTATCATTTTATAAAAATATAAATAACAAAATTAATATTCATACATTAAATCAATATATACGAATTCAATCCATAAACTTAATAAAATCATAATATTTTTATTCATTCATATAAGTATTATTAAATTAAAATAAAATAATTTATATAATTTTATGATTAATTAATATATTCAACTTTTCAAAAGATTATTATCATTATCAAAAAATAATTTTAAATTTAATTATTTAAAATTATTGATTATAATAAAAAAATATCATTATAAATTCATTAATTATTTCATTAATTATATATAAATTATATTACATATTATAAAATATATAATTAATTATTCATATATTATTCATTTTCACATCAATATCATATCAAATATAATATTCATCAAATATGCATATTTTAATATTTATAATTATATATAAAATAAATATATCATTATTATATATATATAATATAATCAACATAAATCATTATATCATTATTTTATATTATATATATCAATAAAAATATTTATTATATATATATATTATCATTCATAATATAATATTTATATATTATTATTTATATTTATTATTTATTTTATAATTATAATTATAATAATAATTATCAATATTCATAATTTTTATAATATATATATATCAATTTATTCATTATTCATATAATATATAAAATAAATATTTATTTCAATAATACTACGCAATTAATTCAATATTATTTATAATATATTATTAATATATCATTTTATAAATTATATATTAATTTCACAAAATTTAAGAATTTTCATGACAGTATATTATTATAAATATATTACAAAATCATCACTTTAAACATATCCATACTATAATTTATCATATTATAATTAATATATATGTAATGACATATATCATATTCATTATCATATTATAAACAACATTATTTATATCATATATATCTTATTAACATATTTATCAAATAATTATTTATAATTTAATTATTATATATTGTTCATTATAATTATCATTAAATCAATATTATAGTTATTAAATTATTTATTTATAGATTATAAATACAAACAATCAATCGAATTTTAATATTTAAATATATTAATTTATATATTTTATTATAACATTAAATTTCAAATACAAATATTTATAAGTAAATAATATATATTAACATTGTAATAAATATTTTTTATTATATATTTTATAATAATTATCATTAATATTATAAAAACAGAAATTAAATTATTTCAATTTATTATTATATATATATATTACATATAATAAATACATTTTATATTTTATTTTCATTTATAATAATTTATAATTATTTTATAATTATTTTAGATTTATATTTTTTATAGTATATATATCAATTAAATTCATAATAATTTATTTTTAATACAATAATATATTTTTATCATTATATATATACATTATGAAATTAAATCAATTTATATGCGCGCGTTTTTTCATATCATATTAAATTAAATCAAATCATCATATATTTAAATTATATTATTAATTTATTGTATCTATATCATTTGTATAATATATAACATAATATTTAATAATAATTAATAAAAATATAAATTCAATTAATTAATATCATTATTATAATAATATTTATTATTAATATTTCATAAATTTATCATTTTATAAATTCATTTATATTTTTAATAGATCTCGCGAGCGATATATAGGAATCCGTAATTGCGAGCGCGATAATTGAGTTACGAGAGAATTTTAGAGAGAGCGGAGAGAGCGAGCGAGCTATAATTATAAAATATATCATCATTTCTATTATCATATATTATAATATTAATTATTCATTAAAAATAATTTTTTAACCATATACACAATCAGAGAGCGAGCAATAAGAGAGCTTAAAGCGGATTTATGCGAGCCGAGCGCGATGCGCGTTTATCTCTTATAAGAATATCATGTCTATCTAAATGAGCGAGAGAAGAGCGCGCGTTAGAGCATAGCGCAGTATAGCGCGCGAGGCGAGAGGAGAGAGAGATTGCGCATGCGATATATCTTGAGAGCGTAAGTGCGGTATTCAGAGAGCGCGCGGAGGTACATATCATTATGGAGCGAGGAGAGCCGAGGCCATTCAACATAATATAGTATTCGCGAGCGCGAGCACGCAGCGCGCGATAAAATATAATTAATAATATAATTCATTTTACATATTTATTTATCAAAAAATTAAATTTATATTAATAATAATTTATCCTATTAATATTTCATTTATTTTATATATTATTATAATATTTGATAAATAATTTACATATAATAATAATATTTATTTTATAATTATCAAGATTTTCAAAGAGCGAGCGCGCGAGAGGCAAGAGCGAGCGAGCGAGCGCGAGGTAGAGCGAGAGATTACGAGTAGTGAGCAGCGTGCGATATTATAAGAGAGCGCGTTTATATGATATTATAATTAATATACATTTCAATGGGCGGAATCTCTCTATAGTTTATGGATCAATAACACAAGAGAGCGTAGAGACAGTTGCGAGATCACTTCATAACGTTATTCATATAATATTACGAGAGCGATCAGAGTTAATCATTATGCGCGAGTAAGAGCGTACTAGTTATTATGAGAGATCGCGCGAGAGAGCGCGAGAAATTAATAGAGAGCGAGAGCGCGTGCGAGCGCGCGCTGTCATTAATAGAGCGCGGGAGCGAGAGAGCATCTTATAGAGAGATTTTAGAGCGAGTATTTGTATAGAGCGAGCGGCCGAGACGAGAGAGCATGAGAGAGAGCGCGAGCGCGAGAAGCAGCGCGTTATAGAGAATGGCCGTTCATATATAGTCCGAGCGCGTTGCGTTATAATCATATTGTTAAGCGCGAGCGTTCTTGATAATTATCATCGCATAGTTCCGTCAGGTATATAATTATATAATATGATTATCAATAACAATTTAATTCATCTTTTTATTTAAGATTTCATATTTCATATTAAATATTATATCATTAACATAATTTTCATATTAAAATTTATTCATTCATATTTTTTTATTTTTATTTATTATTAAAATACATTATTACATTTTATTATTTCATTATTATATTTATAATTTATTTAAATAATTATATATAATATAATTCAAATTTCAATATTATATCATTTTATTATTCATATATAATTTATTCATCATATTGTCATTATTTTTTATCATCATTATCATCAATTATATATTATCATAATTATCATATTTTATTCAATATTAAGGTATTGATAAAGCGCTACGAGTTCCTTATCATCGGAAGATTAATAGATTGACTTAAGGTTGTATATCGGAGATATTATAGTATTCAATATATTCATTATAATATTACAATTTCACATAATAAAATAATTTATATATTCAATATTATCATCAATAATATTTAATAATATATTCATTTCATATTTATATAATTATACAATAATCATTTCATTAAAATTTTATATTTTCATCATTTCATATAATTCATAATAAAAAATTAATATTATCATTTAATTTCAATTCATATAATAATTTAAATATATTACAATTTTCATCATTATTTTTTATATATATCATATTTTAATATTTCCATTTATTTTTATATCAATTTTTCATTTTTCATATATATATTTCATATTTATTTCTTTTTCAATAAATATATGTATTCTTCATATATTACATCATCATAATATTATTAATTTATATTATTATAAAATCCAAATATTAATTAATGTATATAATATTATTATCATCATCATTCCATGATAAAATTTATTATTTTTACCATATTATATTTAATTAATATATCATATATTTAATTAACATTATTCTATTATATCATTTTATTTATATTTCACAATCAATTAAAATTTAAAAATTTTACATTACACAATATATTTCACTAGTTTTTTTTTTCATAAATATATATTAAAAAAAATAAAAAACAAAAAAAAAAAAATTTATATTTATTTCATTATTAAATATTTTTTCATTCATATTATCATTTATATTCAAATCGACTCCATGGCATTCTTTTGAACTTGTCTTCATGGTTAGTTTCTTTTGATTTTAGGCCTTTTTTGTTTTTTTTCAGGTGCACTATTTCAACCTCATGGGGAAAGAGACATCTCGTCATCATTTAGTATGCGTCATTTGAGTTCCCAGAGGGAAGTGTTGGGAGAATAATTATTCTAAACGTGAGAAGATCGGTTATTGATTCAATAAATGCTTTTTTTTTAAAGAGAGTAGAATAGTTGACAAAAGAGGTACACACAGGTTTTGTAAAACCCAAAAATTTAGTTTATATTTTTATTTCATCATTTTGAATATAACATAAGTTTGAATAATAAGTCTTTAACATTAAAACATTGGGTTATAATCATTTGTGTATTATAAATACATAACATAAGGTAATTGTTTTAAAAAATAAAAAAATAAAGATATATATATATATTAAAATCCGGCCCCCTATATATTTAGAAATTATTTTGTCTTCTTTTTACAAATCCTATTCTAAGTAATAAGTGTAAAGAGATTAGACCAAATCTTTTGTAATCTTCTAAAAGGATGGAAATTTTTTGTCCCCCTCTCCTCTCCTATATAAAACGTGACCTCTTCCCTCTCCCTCATCATTCTCTCTTAAAAATTTATCCTCTAAAACTTGTGTAATCATTCTTAGAATTTGCAAGAAGAAGGTGTAGGTGATTCAGGTTGGTTATTCAAGTTTTGGTGCTTGTGGTGTAATTCTTTGGTGTTCTTGGTACAATTCTTTGGTGTTCTTGGTGTGGTGTTCTTGTTCTTGTATCCATCTTAATCTTCGTAAGTATTCCATGTCCCTTGTTTCATCTTTGTATTCCATGATACACATATGATGTTTTCATAAAAACCTAAAAGATTGTAAAGAAAACATGTGTTCTTAATCTTGTTAAATTGTGGGGCTTAATCTTGTTAAAATGGTGTAATAATATGCTATGAAACCCTAGATATCATTAATGGTGTAATTAATAAGAAACTACAAGATTAGAAACCTTAGGGTTTGTTTTGATTGGTGAAAGTTACGGTTTTTATGTTTAAAATTTCTGGGCAGAATTTTGGTCATGTTCAACGGGGTGTATCTTGATAATAAAAATGCGTTTTAACATGATTCTTGAGCCTAAAGTTAAATTCAAGGAGTCTAGTTTCTGGAAAATCTTGGCTCATGTCAATTGGAGGTCGGGAAGGTCGGGTTTTAGATTTTATAAGATTAAGTGTCGAATCTGGAATTTCTATCCGAAAAATTCAGTAGTAGTATTTGATTTTTAATTCTCAAACCGTAAGGAGTTAGCCTCTAAAATTATATTTGGTAAATCTTCATGATATTAGCTACATCCATGATTTGTTTCAGAATTTTCTGAGTTGACTAAGTAGGGTTTTTACGCGTCAACTTTTCGAAGGTCCTGTCAGATCAATTTCGGGATCAGTTTTGGTAACAAGGGTAAAAGGGGTATGTAAACTTGTAATAAAATCAACCAAAAATCAGGGATATATTAGACATATATGGGAACCTCTGTAATTTTTGGTATATTTTTAGAAGGTATTTTTATGGGTCTTTTAAGCTTGGAAACTTACCTTAAAAACTGGACGGATTCTGAAAATTTAAGAAACCCTAATTAGGTCACTTAAACTCTATATATGATAAGATCAAGTGATAAAACTTATAAAATAAGATGGATAATAATATGTAATCATAAATTTATGTAGATTCGATGAATAGGTTTTGATATTTTGTCTTCGTGTTCGTTCTCTCCGTTGCTTGTTTGTTAAGGTACATATATTTCGTCCTTTTAGTAAGGACACCTCATGATTTGATTCTCATTTATTTTAGCTACTTTGATTCGTTTGATATTCCGTCTGATTTGCTATCCGTGCTCATGACTCATTGATATTCGTTGATATTCTGTTTGACTTGATATTCGCATTCATGATTCCTTTGATCTTTGTCCGAATATGATATTAGATCCGTTATCTTGATTGAATTATTGGTAACTTGTTCAGTTTGCTTAAATCCTTGCCCGAGCTATTTGAACTAGTCATGGAGATACCATGACCGAGTCATTGATGCACTAATGGCATGACACTATCTGTGGCGGTGTGATTGGTCCACGACGTTCCCTTTTGAATAATGGCCTTTGATTATTATCAGCTTACATTTATGTACACTCGTCATTGTACTTGTGTATATGGATATGACTTTGTTTTGCAGGGAGCGTATGGATGCATCCTAGGTACTTTGTTCCGTTTAGTTCAGGTGAATGGTTGTGTGTGTGTTATACACCCCATATCATATTTGGTACATCAGGGAATGCATACCTGTGTACATTTGATTATGTGACTATTTGATTATATCTGTTTAGGGTCTATTCATGTATCATGTTTAGACATTTATCTGAGCTCATGGGCATTCCTTTGTTGTTTTTTATTCTTATTCATTCGATTCGTATTTCGTATGATATTTTTTTAGCAGGTTCTCGTGATTTTTTCATTTATTCTTTTGTCTTTTTCTCTCATTATTATTATATATGTTCACTGAGCGTTAGCTCAGCCGCGTTTTCTTTTCCTGCGGCAGGTAATAAGCGGAAAGCTGGGATTTGAGTGTTGAGAGTAGAATGCTCTTAGAGGACCGACCCTTGATAGATTCCCTTGTTTGGATTTATGTTTAAGACTTATTTTGTTGGAAGATCTCTTTTCATTTAGTCTTTGTTGGAATTTAATACTTTTGGAAGTCATTTTGTTTCATGACTTAGTATTTTTATTTAATAAAGTCTTCCGCTTGCGTTTATATGTTCTGATATGACACCATAATGTGACTCTTGGTCTCTTTATCGGAGCGGGATGTTACAATTATGGCATCAGAGCCAAGTTGAGCCCTGTAGAACCTAGGTTATGACCTGTGAGGATTGGGTAGACATTAGGCTTCCTTTTGATATGATCGTTTCCTTTCGTATTTTGATCTTAACTCGAGTATTTTCTTCGACCAAGGATCAGGCAGCTAATTCTTCAGGTACCGTTTCGGGAACTCTCTTCTTGAATGGTCGTGCTGTTTTGTCTTATTTGATACGGGTGCAACACATTCTGTGGTTTCTGTTTCATTTGCTAAACACCTTAGCATCTTCCCTACGCAACTTAATTATACCTTATCGATATCTACGCCTATGAAAAGTCTGATCACGAATATCAGAACTGTCCGCTTCATTTTGACGATAAGATTCGTTTTGCTAATTTTCTTCCCCTAGAAATGAGTGACTTCGATATTAGTCTTGGTATGAATTGGTTAACTGTTCATCGCGCCCCTATCGTTTGTCATACCAATCGTGTCATCTTTGGTAATCTGAATAACCTTGAATTCATCTACCTATTTCAATTTTGATTTCATTTTCGATTTCAATTTCGAGGACGAAATTTAAAACCCAAAAATTTGGTTTGCATTTTATTTTATCATTTTGAAATATAACCTAAGTTAAATAATAAGAATTTGACATTTAAAAACCTTATGTTATAATTAATTGTGTATTATTAAGTTATAATATGAGATATATAGTTTTAAAAAAATATATAAATTCTCTAATTTATATACATAAATCCGCCCCCTAGAAATATATTTTGATTTTGTTATTTTGTTTATTTACTTTCCTTTTTTTATAAAACCTATTTTAAAAAAATAAGAGTAAAAAAGTTTTTTATCAAAAAAATGATAACCCCTTCAAAATGAAAGAAAATACTTTGTTCCTCCCTCTTTTCCTTCATTTATGAGCCAAGCCCTTACGGGGTATTATTTACAAAATCTTTATTTTGAAGCTTAGCTTAAATATTTAGGAAAAGTGTACTAGGAAAAAAGATCAAATCTTTTAATTTTGCAAGAAAGTTATTTATGGAAATTTTTTGTCCTCCTCTCCTCTCCTATATAAAATGTGACCTCTCCCCTCTCCCTCATCATTCTCTCTCAAAAATTTATCCTTCAAAACTTGTGTAATCATTCTTAGAATTTGCAAGAAGAAGGTGTAGGTGATTCCGGTTGGTTATTCAAGTTTTGGTGCTTGTGGTGTAATTATTTGGTGTTCTTGGTATGGTGTTCTTGTTCTTGTATCCATCTTAATCTTCGTAAGTATTCCATGTCCCTTGTTTCATCTTTGTATTTCACGATTCACAATTGAAGTTTTCATAAAAACCTAAAAGATTGTAAAGAAAACATGTGTTCTTAATCTTGTTAAATTGTGGGGCTTAATCTTGTTAAAATGGTGTAATAACATGTTATGAAACCCTAGATATCATTAATGGTGTAATTAATAAGAAACTACAAGATTAGAAACCTTAGGGTTTGTTTTGATTGGTGAAAGTTAGGGTTTTATGTTTAAAATTTCTGGGCAGAATTTTGGTCATGTTCAACGGGGTGTATCTTGGTAATAAAAACGTATTTTAATATGATTCTTGAGCCTAAAGTTAAATTTAAGGAGTCTAGTTTCTGGAAAATTCGGGCTCATGTCAATTGGAGGTCGGGAAGGTCGATTTTTAGATTTTATAAGATTAAGTGTCGAATATGGAATTTCAATCCGAAAAATTCAGTAGTAGTATTTGATTTTTAATTCTCAAACCGTAGGGAGTTAGCCTATAAAATTTGATTTGGTAAATCTTCATGATATTAGCTACATCCATGATTTGTTTCAGAATTTTCTGAGTTGTCTAAATAGGGTTTTATGCGTCAACTTTTCGAAGGTTCTGTCAGATCAATTCCGGGATCAGTTTTGGTAACAAGGGTAAAAGGGGTATGTAAACTTGGAAATAAAATCAACCAAAAATAATGGATATATTAGACATATATGGGAACCTCTGTAATTTTTGGTATATTTTTAAAAGTGCTCAAATGGTGCAGCCTAGATCTAGCATGACAGTTGTTTGTTATATAGAACCGAACCAATGACAAATGGTTAACCCAACCCTTTCCGAAGTCGATCACACAAGCACGTAGCATATCCTCGAGAGTTTGAATAGTTCTCTTCGCGTTATCCTCAGTCTACAGAAGATATGCATTACTCCTACCAGGTTAGTAACCCAAAGCGTTTTGAAGTGACTCCAACCAAAATTTGATGCAAATCTAGTCACGATCGCAATGATAGAGACAGGGGATACCATGCCTCGTACGCCACCTTCCAGTAGTACATTCTTGCCAGTTTCTCAAGATCAATATCCCTCATGGGAACAAAGATTGCAAACTTAGTAGATCGCATCGACAATCCACCCAATAGTGTCGTAAAGAACATTGTGATGACTTAGAAGCTTTATGACAAAATCTATAGTTTAATGTCCACTTCCATTGAGGTATATTGGGTTGTACCAACAACCCGATGGCCTTGATCGCAGCCTTAACCTTAAGCGCCAATCAAAACATTTGCTAACATATGAGCGATGTCGCTTCATATTGGGCCACCATATAGCTTCTTCATGACCAGATACATCTTGTCCAAACCCGATGATAGAATATAGATGACTTGTGGGACACAGCATGATACAATCCTCAGTCCGCCATAACAATGTAACCAACCCGCCATTTATAGCATAGAGTTCATCTGCCGGGTTCCAACTTTTTCCGTTTCTAAAATTTCACTAAGATCCTTATAATTATTCAGCAACATAACCTCCAACATCTTCGTTCTGATGTTCTCCTGTTTTTCGTCGTGCTCTTCTGAGAATAATCAGGATTCTTTATGAGATCTAAGGCCAATAGTCATCACTAAGTCCTCAACTCTTAATGTTTTACACCGCTCCTTTCCTGCATAAAGCATCAGCAATAACATTTTTCTTCCCCGTGTAACGACTCACAGTTGAAATCCCTAGAGCAGTTCAACCAACAACGCTGCCTCATATTCAGCTCCTTTGATTAAAATGTTTTTGGGGTTTATTAGTTTGTTTATTTTTTGTAGACATTTGTATCCGTGAACACCATACACTTAGTTCTGTATAAATAGTGTCTCCAAAGTTTCAAAGAAAACACTACCGATCCAAGTTCCAAATCATGGAGTCTATATTTTCTTCTAATGAATTTTTAATTGGCGTGATTGCAGTAAAAAAATACTTTCACTCTTGCATTAATATAGCACCCACTCCCTTGGCGACGCAAATCGCAATAACCTAATCAAAAAACTTCGCTTTCCCTCAGGTAAAGCCAGAATTGGCGCACTGTACAACTTCTGCTTTAATAACTGGAAAGCGGCTTCTGTTGGTCACCATTCCAATAGAACTTAACTCCTATTCAGAGTTATTTTGGTCATACGTACTTGCAATCTTTGAAAATCCTTCAATGAATCTTCGGTAATACCCAGCGAGACCTAAGAATTGGCGAATCTCTGTTGGTGTTTTAGGAGATTCCCAGTCCTTTATGGATCGAATTTTGCGGGGTTCCACATGAATGCATGACTATCATCACGAGGAACGAGAAATTGACCTTATGAATCCTAAATTCACATTTAGAGAACTTAGCTTACAACTTCTTTTTCTTAAGCAATTCCAGAACTGCCTTAAGATGTTCTTCATGCTCCTTCTTATTCTTAGAGTAGATAAGGAATATCGTCAATAAAGACAATCACAAATTTATCCAAAAATGGCTTGCACACGCGGTTCATGAGATCCATAAATACCGCTGGTGCGTTCGTCAAGCCAAATGGCATAACTTGGAACTCGTAATGACCATACCGAGTTCTGAACGCCATTTTTGAAGTACCTCCTCTCGACCCCGTGTGGTGAGAACCTGAATGGCAGTCTATCTTAGAATAAAACATGATACTTGTAGTTGATCAAACAAATCGTCGATCCTTGGGAGTGGATAACGACTCTTCACTGTTAGCTTGTTTAGTTCCCGATAGTCAATACACATTCAAAACGATCCATCCTTCTTTTTGACAAACAAGACTGGAGCTCCCCAGGGTGAGGAACTAGGTCTTATAAAGTCTTTGTCAGATAGTTCTTTCAGTTGCTCCGATAACTCTTTCATTTGAGAAGGCGCCAATTGATAAGGTGCCCGTGCTATAGGTGCAGCACCAGGTATCAGATCGATTTGAAATTCCACTTGTCGAGTCGGAGGAAGACCCGACAAGTCCTCAGGGAATACATTAGGAAAATCTCAAACTATTGGTATGTCCTCAAGTTGCTTCTTCTCCGACTTGTCTTCCGTCTCCTTTGTAGTAACGTTTGCCAAAAAGATTGGACATCCTTTTAGCATGTATTCTTGTGTTTTTGGAGTAACGAGTATAATGATGCAGAACACCTCATTTCACCGTTTTGCTTCAGTTACCTTGAACGATTAAGGTTTCATTTCCCTAGGGAATACGAACGATCTTCTCGGCATACACAATGATTGCTTGGTACTTTACCAACCAATCCATACCAATTATAGCATCAAAACTACCAAGTTCTACGGCATTAAGGTCTATGTTGAATGTGGTTTAGGATGTTAAAATGTACAACCCTTAAGGATAAGGAGTTTTACCCTTATTATTCATTCCCCGTTGGCTATTCAACGTCATAATAGTGATCTAATACAGTTGGTGTGATATCAATTTGGGAGCTAAATGCAGTAGACACAAAACTCCTATCGGTACCCATATCAAATAAGATAGAAGAATAGCGTTGTTTAGAAGAACGTACAGGTTACGCATGGAAGTCTGGGTTTGTCCCTGCATGCCCTACCGCATACACTTTGGCTGGAGCATTGCCACCTCCAACTTGGTTACCATGGTTGTTGTTGTTCTTTAGCTTTGGACATTCCCTCTTAAAATGTCCTGAACTCCACACTCATAGCAAGTAGGCTTCTGACCTGATACCACCCATGCCCCTCAAGATTGTTAGAATTGTTGCGTTGCAGTGCTCTTCAGTCACAGGGCCAGATGCCGACTTTATTAACACTTTAGCATATGGAGCACACGACCATCGTGGTGATAACTGCACTTAGGGCATAGGGGTTTAGATCCCCCATATAGCTTCTTCTCCTCACCAGTCCCTGCAGCATAAGCCCTGCTGGTGTTCTGCCTTTTGTTTTATGGTTGTTGTTGTTGTTGTTGGTTATTATCTTGCTTTCTCTTATTCTCTGTCTGACGATCAGCAAAAGTGCGGATTTTCTTATCGATTAGCTTGTTTGCGAATTTCAACTCTTCTTGCATTTTCTTGGTTTAGACGCTGCTAACACTCCCATGAAATCAATGTCGGGGAAGACCACTGACATATTTTTCAATTTTATCAGATTCTTCGAGAAACATCCTCCCGCACAACAAAGCTAATTCCTAAAAGCGTTGGGTATAACTTATCAAGTCATTACCCTTCACCTTTAGATCCTAAATATCTATTTCCAGTTTCTTGATTTTATTTTGAGGACAGTATTTGTTAGTTATTATTTTCATGAGTGTTTTCCAAGGCATACCGTAAGCGGCATCATGACCAACTGTCTTGACATGAGTGTTCCACCATGTTAAAGCAACTGAATGGAGAGTGCAAGTAGCAAACTTGACTTGATTCTCAACTGTATAATTACTGATGTGGAAAACAGACCGAATTCTTTCAAACCATTAAGATAGACCGGCAACTCCTTTTGTGCCTTTGAAGTTTAATGGTTAACATTTGAGAAAGTCAGTGTAAGTACATTCATGGGCAGTTCGTTCTGTCCTTCTAACTGTTACCATGATAAAGACACGACTATTTACAACGTCTTGATCATCGATCAAAAACAACAACCTAAGTTGGCATTCCCGTAACGGTTAACTTCCCAATCTTCCCAAAACTTTACATACTCTACATGGTAAGTGGTGATATCTTCCACTTTGTACAATACTCTACATCGTTGATTTTTTAGACGTATCAACGAATAATCAATCCTTTGTGTAATTCCTTCGGTAGTTGCGAAACGATTATCTTCAAACTTTCTTTCTCTTTTTGTATTTTTTGATTTTTTTTTGATTTTTTTAAACAAATACCTCAAATCTCGGTGTAGTTTCACGATCTTCACGATCATGATAATTCCAGATAATTTCTTCGATAGTTCCTTTGTCTTCGGATTCACCAATAATTGTGACAGTAGTAAAATCACATGAGCTTTGACTTCTAATATACATTCTCATTTGTAATGCGTAAATTTCCAACCACACCAAAGATAGAAAATGACACAAGACTCGGGAAATACAAACTCTACACTTTAACCAACCAGCAACTGTAAATTAAACTTAATCTAACAGGGTAGGTTAAGGTGTAAGGGTGTAACGAAACAAATAGTTGGTGTAATTCAGTGTAATTCCTAAAAAGGAACTGCGCTTGTAAAGGTTGTTCTAGGCTATCATCATTCTAAACATGGAGAGTGGAAAGTGTTTAAACGAGAGGTTAATAACAGTGATAATAGTTTAATAGCAAACATGTAAGTGCGATTCTTGGTGTAATCCTATAAATTACCAATTTAAACACAAGTTCCTCCAATCTAAATCCATTGAACATTATCATTGCGGTCTCGAGTGATATACCAAGACAAGTTCTAAAGTCTACAACATCACCGGCACACTCATATTTTATGGAATTTGGGTAAACATTTGGAAACGAAAAGGTTAAATCCTCATAATATCTAACAAGGGTTATTGTGTGCGGGGTTATGTATCAAGTAATTTCACAAAAGTATGATTGAAAAAATTTTAAATTTGAGCATAATTTAAGCATTTTAATGTGGAAATTAGGACAAGTAAACATTCTAATTCCATCCCCCCACTTGAATTATACAACGTCCTCATTGTATATATAAAACATTAAATACAGGAATTTAAGAAGAATTAGAATAAGAAACTCCTCTGATATTTGCTCGGTAGATTCTCCAAGTTGCGTTTTTTAGCAAGATTGTGTGCTGGAAAAGCGCCTTGAAGTTTCAAGACTCCAACAGTTCAAGATCTCCATATTTGTAAACTCTCCACCAATATTCGTCGATATTTCTTTCACGAGGTCCTGTGTAAATTCTTAGAAAACAATTGTAATTCTATCTCCGTGATTCGTTTGGTTAGACTCTAAACATGAACCTAAAACTGTACAGGAAGTCAATACGCCGTATCCATTCCCCAGGATACGCCGTATTGATACATGTATACGCTGTATTCTTTTAATGAATACGTCGTATAGACTGTGCTAAAAATAAAGACTGGATAACGTCCAGATAGTCGATACGTCGTATCCATGGAGTTTGGATACGCTGTATAGACAGTCTGGGAAGACAGACTCGATAAAAATTGAAAATACATTCCGGGTCGTCTCCCGGCAAGCACTTTTGTTTACAGAAAAGTCTTTAAGTTAGACTTGCCTTAATTTAATCACATCCTTATAAAACAACTTAGGGTCAAACGGGATGCCAAATGGCACATACAAATTCTTGATTAGGAAAATGAATGACATCCCTTTGTTCATATAATTACAAGTCATGATATTAAGATTTAATTCCTCAAATAAAAATTCTAGTTTTGAAAAATTTATTAGATGTATCGTGACTTGTTTCCAATGTGTGAGTTTATTTGACTGAGTGTATAGAACACCTACTTCGGTTTTTATTACAATCAGGTATGGTTTGACTAGATAAATACCCTGAAAGAGTGTTCTATATCGACTTTATCATCATTATTGTCTTATCGATTTTGATATTCACTGAGATAAATTACGTTATAAAGGAAATAGATCATTTATGTTTAAAAATTTTGTCCTCTTCATAACATTCGGACAATGATTTTTCATTCTTTTAAATTAAATTTATCGATAGTTGAGGACTTAAAGTGGGTGCAGTGTTAAGAAATCTATTTAGACGTTTGGAGCATCATTGTAAAAACAAATGGCTGGAGTTTTCTTTCTCAAAATCTTTAATGTAGTCTAGTCACATCCTAAATAACTGACCGTAGGCTCAGGTGATGGAAGCAAAGGCATATTGACTTTTTTATTATCATTTTTGAATCACGTTTTACTGTTGTTGACAGAAATTATTTTGTAAGAAAATGAATTTGTCAAAAATTACCGTGCAATCTTCATCTTCAGATTCGTCAAACGATATTCTAAAGTCAATTTCATCGTTGTTAAGAGAACTTACCGTAGGCTCACATGAGAGTGTTGCTTCAGATGTTAATGTGTCGTTAAAGACTATAGCTGGGAATTCAGTTTCAACAGATCCGAGGTCGTGAACGTCTTCATTATCCCAGATCTTACCATACGTAGCAGTTTCCTAGTTATACACCTTACCACGCCTATGAGCTTTTTCTTCCTCAAGCCTGATATACTCCTCTATAGTAATGTTGGGGTCGTCCATTTTAACCTGTAATAAATTCGCTAGGAAAGAAAACTGTCAAATAGCTTAATACGCCGTATTCAGTGAACTGAATACGCCGTATGGATGTTTAGAGTCGAATACGCTGTATTGGTTTAGAAAAAAATTATACGCCGTATCCAATAAATTGAATACGCCGTATTCAGTATTCGACTCAGAAAGTTACAGCGAACGGTAATAATGCACACAAACACACAATAAATAAGAATACAAATTACTCTAAACTACACTAATCCTAATGGCTAGATCTAATCTAATGTTAAAAACCAAAATATCAAATAAACATCAAGATTAATTTTCACTCCCCGGCAATGACGCTAAAAACTTGATGTGCTGTCGTTGTATGGTATATTTAAGATGATTCAAGTTTTAAATTTATATTTTGCCGACTAAACCAAAAACATCACTTTCAATGGGACAGTGTATCCTTTCTGATCGTAGTAGTTTTGTGGTAAGTAAGGTGTCGAACACTTGAAGCAAGGTTCAATCTTTCAATTTTAATTATTATCTTGGGTTATCTAATCTATGTTAATTCTATTCTATTCTAAAATATGTTTAAACCTAGTCGTCAAATCCTAATTCTAACAAGAAAAGGGGGTTTTCTGCCTGAGAGAAATAGCACGGTTTGGTTGGTGTCTTTAATCAATTTCCAAGGCACTTAGCTCCTACGCAGTTAATTAACAAAAGATGATAGATGTGTGTCGAACCTTATATTAATAAAACTGTATTTACCATTATTAATCCCCGATTTAGAATGTTGGTTTGTTTTTTTATTGCAATGTTTTCTTCTCTCGAGGTTGGGAATATTCATTCTTAAGACTTAGGCGTTACATCATCCTAAGAACTTAGACACAATAATTCTGTATAAGATCATTCGCATAAAGCATCCTATTGTTGATTATAAATCTATATTAGGGATTAAACGCATATGAGGATCTTGTTAACCAGCTCATAGATACTTTACTGTGTGTATCGCTTAATGGCGATTATACAATATAGTCTGCCTTGTCCAAATATCAATGTATTCAGAACGTTACTTGTCTTGAATTATCTAGGTCAATGCTAGTAACACGATCAATAAACATTGGCAATATCTATTGATTAACCGTCAATTTTGGTCGTTATTTTATTCCTCGAGTATTAATTATAATTTTATTTTTTTATGTTAAGATAAGGAAAACACGTGACGACTAACGGGAGAATTAGGACTTACATTTGTAAATTACGAGAAGTTTGTCAAAGAACTGGCCGATTTCTTACGTTGAAAGCAATCGTCGCTTATATTTTCAAAATGCCATAGAATAGTTTTATTACATTAGTTCTCGTATTTTTGTGTTAGAGCAAATGTTTATAATTATTATTCGTCTCTGTACCGTACGTAATTTAAATATTTTCAGATAATAGTATCATGCATTTTCGTAGAACTATTTTTACCTTGGTTCGAATTTTTACTCTCGTGGTTCCGCCTTAAATTTTCATTATATTTTACGTTAATACCCGTTAGCCCCAAAAACTACCCACCTTCTTAAAATTTATACCCTGTAAATGCTAACTTAGATACACCACTAAAATTAAGTTAGTAGGGATTCACCACTCATCTCATGAGGTGGCTGTACTCCTAATAGAGTGCTCATTGACCTTAGCATCATGTTAATCCAACTCTATACACTTGGCACTTTCACTCTTAACACATATAAGGCTAATGTTTTGACCAAGTTAACACACACAAGTCTCATAATTATCAACACAATCTGATCTTGCTCTCTCCCTTTCACCTTGTGGACGCCACCAAACACTCACCAAATAAAACATCAAATCCACAAAAACTTGAAGATCAAATAATGAGCACAGTGTAGTCAAAAATGACAACTAGTATAACCTTGTATATTGGAGGATGATTTTTTATAAGAGGTTTTCAAGAGTTTATTACAAGTGGGGCTGAGATTATACAAGTTTTTATAAAGTCTATTGGGTAAAGAAAATAGTGGTCAAAAAATTATTTTGGGTGAAGATCATGTGGAAAGAATGAAGCTTTGTTATTATTTTGTGATCATTTGATCATTTTCTTCATATTTCTTGTGGTAAAATCTCATGAGTCTTATTTATGTTTTCTTTTGATTTTCAAAATGTATATGTACATGTATAATATTTGTTGAGATAAATGTGTGTGAAACAGAGATAATGCATGTGTAGATATAGGAGATAATTATAGTCTAAAACATGGCTTAATTCAAGTGAAATTAATCATTGAAATTAGGGGTTGTAAGGAACAGTAGGTTTGGTAATTTTCCAACAGTTTGAGGTGTGGATCTTGATTACATTAGGTTTTAGATAATTTCTCTTATGATCACTTGGAATTTAGGATGATTTCTATGTGTGAGTGTAATATTGAGTGAGATATGGATCAAAATACTAAAACTAAGTTGATTCTGCACCTTGCTGTACAAATGGTATAAAAATCCATTTACGATTACTGAGTCGTTTAAAAAGTTAAAAACTATCATAGACTAGTTAAAATCATGTATGGTTTGACCAGTTGGATGGTTAACAAACTCTCTTTATGGTTTGTAAAAATGGCATCAAAAATGGTGAAAGTGAGATTTCAGTCCGAATTTGTAACTTGACCTTTATGTAGTAAATTGTTCATATGTATAAGTATACTTAAACTAAGTACAAAAATGGTTTTGGATCTGTAGAGTACACTTAAATATGAAACTAAGGATACAAATATATCAATTATATCATTTACGGATTATAAATTATGACTATTTACGTAAACATAAAAGTATACAAAATTTACTACTACCCGAACACTATACTATGTAAAGCAATTTTTGTAACTAAAACCCGAGGTGGTATGGTATTCGCTATTTTATACATATCTTTTACCATGAAAAACGAACCCAAAAGGCCAAAAACATAATAAAAATGGCATATATATGCTCGTTTTTGTGTTTGTGTTTGTGTATGTGTAGGTACGGATATGCAATAAAGGACAAAAATAAAGACAAAACCGGACAAAACCGAGCACGGGAATGAAAAGAGCGCAAGAAAACGAGTCCAACGGTATTTTCGGATTTTATTGGGCCAGCCTGTGACCCATTTATATGGGTCGGGCCAGCCCATATTATCTATAGCTCAAGCCAAGCCCAAAATTACTCGGTCCATTACTAAAAGATAAGAAATGAAGAATAGTTATTGGCCCAACTTTGGTTATGCTACTGTTTGAATATTTACGAGTAATGCAAATTTGATAAGAAGAATGTGCAACAAATAAGGCTCACGTGCCCTCAAATAAAAGAAAAAAATAACACGTGACTTCCCACTTTGTGAAGAATGGACGAGTAGAAATTCAACACATGGCAGGGGTATATGGCTTCTCAATTCAAATTGCAATTATGAAATGATCAAACGGTGTATCTCTGCTGCGTAAAGAATAAGCATATAAATGGACACGTGTCACGACGCCAACGGACAGATCATGATCCTCGCCCCTTTTTTCCTGGTATCTAATTGGTTCGAGCGTTTGAAGGTGGATTGGGAAACCTATTATTGGCCAATGAGTACCCAATGATTGGGTAAAAATTTACAATATCACCCCTTGTACCCCTTTATATATTACTCGGCTCCCCTCATCAATAAGTAGTTTTTTTTTAGTTTAGTTTTTCCTTTTTAGCTTATTTTAATTTTGTATCAGCTTATTTCAATTTTACTGCTTATTGTACCTTTCTTATTTCACAAGTTTAATGTAATGATGTATTAAAGATGAATTTTATGGTGATTTAAGATCTTGTTTTGTCTTTTTGGTGCTTAATCTCTCGGATACTTTTTCTTTCGTGTGCTTATCCTATAAGCTAAAATTTCATGCTTATTTACTCGTCTTATTATTTTCAATGCTTTTATGTATGCTTTTATTATATGGCTCCTTTAAGCCTTTTAAGCAACCTCTCATTCGAATCATTTTCTAAAGTTTTTATTAACTTTTTGAATTAATTACGCTCTGGAAGTCTGGTCTTATTGACGTGCCGTATATCGTTTTAGTGTTAATAAAAGCTCATGTTTCCTGTTAAGATAAGCTCTCAAATAGCTTTTTGGTTTAACTTGAGCTTATATTGCTTAACTTTAAATTTTTTGTAGCTTATTGCTTATTTGATGTTTAGGATTTTATAGTTCATGTTGATTTTAGCTTTTTAGATTTTTATGTTGCTATTTGTAGTTTGCTTATTGATGTGGAAGAAGTGCTTATTTCGTTCGCCATTATAGGATTTTTTAAATGTAGTTTTAATTTCTGAACTCGATTTAGCTATCTTTCTTTTAGCTTATAATATGTTTTCTTGTTTATCTTGTTTCTAGTGTTAATTCATTACTTTTCTATGCTTATCTCGTTATGTATTTAAGTTTATTTCTCTTAGAATTGAATTTCTTATTGTTAGAGATGTCAAATTGATTTGATGTAAGAATTGACTTAAGCATATTTTGATTTTAGATTTCATTTGGTTTTGTCTTATTTTATTACTTATTGTTATTCGAATTAGATGTTTGGATTTCTCAGTATCATGCTTATCTTTGTGAGCTATTAAAATATTCCTGGCTTATTCGTTTTGTTCATTCTAGAGCTCATTCGTTAGGATTATAGAAGTTCGGTTAGTCTCATTTGTTTATAAGAAATTATTAGTGAGCTAAATAAAATCTTTGTTGGGCCTTGTTAGATCTTTTTATGGGTTGCGTTTGGTTGTTTGTATCATCGGTTGTGGTCATGAGTAAATTGCAAACTGTAATAACTGTTATTATTAACAGTATGGTGTTTATTGTGTGTTGTAAACTTTATGGTACGGTCATGTTTGAGGCGTTGAAGCTTAAGGGTTTTTTTAGCTAGACCGTCTTTGATTAGTTGTTTTTGTTAAATAATATCGGGGTAAGTATTCGTTTACTTGCGGGTCTCCAATTCGGTTCCATTTTCTAAACCTTTTTCAATACTTAGCATAGTTTTATTATTTTATTATATGTTTGCCTATTTTTGTCATGCTTAGTGTAGATTTATTTTATGTTTGATAAATTGAATTTCATTATGTGTAGTGTGTGATTAGTTTAAGTGCTTGTTAGTGATTTAGTGATTTGCGAATTTAGGTGCGGGGGTGAAAAGATTTAAAAAAATTATTATTCTTTGAGTTTTTTCTTTCCGATTTCCATTTAGTCATTTATTTTTAATTGCAATGTTAATTTTTTGTGTGTGTTTTATTTTTTATGCTTTCAATTTAGTTGTCTTTTGATTTCGTTAGAAAACTAAGCCCGCACTTATAGAGTGTTTTCAAGTTCAATTTGCAAGCATATTAGTCATTTATATTTTTAAGATCATTTTTAGTATAATCTAATAGTTTTAATCTTAGATTTATAATTAGTGTAACTTAGCGTGTTTTTTTTATATGCTTTTCCTTTTAGTAGATTTAGAAACCTAAAAAAAATCTTTTTACCAATTCGAAACGCGCGATCACGAACTTAGCCGATTTTCAATTCACACTTCGTTGGGGAATAAACGAAACCGGGAGGTTTTCTTTTTAAAGATATATCACATTGAGGTTAAGTGAATTTCTGCAATCCGCGGGAAATACTTATTTATAATATTATTGATAATCTTCCCGGTTAATATACGTATTATTTTATTATATATATCTTTTAGAGTGAATTTTCCTCAAGGGAAACTTGGGAATTTTCTTAATTGCTCTACGGGTATTTTATGATATTTTATATGTATGTAAAACTACTTATCAATTTTTGACGCCGTTGCCGGAGAAGTGTGTTATGACTATCGTGTTTCGTTCGAAGATTAGTGTTCTGAAGAACCTTCCTCGTGAAGTTTTCGCTTTCCGTTGTGAACATATTTTTTCTTATTTTATTAAATATAAAAAAATAATACCAAAAATTTTTTATTTTACATTTTATTTTCTTTTATATAAAATTTTTAATGTATTTCCAAAAAATATTTTTCTTTGTTATTTTTATTTCTTTTCTTATGTATTATTTTCAAAATCTAAAAATATTCCCCTTTACCTTCTTATCCATTTAATTCTTTTCTGTAACCTCTATTTTGGTTTTATTTTTAATGGCGTCATTTCGGATATCGTTTAAATCCCTTTACTGTGTGATTTAGGAATGCTAATTTGTGGTGCTTTGTACACTAGTACTGTGCGTGTTCACAAAGGGAGTCTTGAAGACAAGATGCTTGTTCCCGTACCGACTGCTCAACAACCCCTTAATCATTGAAAAAATTTGTCTCAATTGTGGAGACCCGGTTCATGGTCTATATTGTCGAAAATGTGCTCTAATACGACAGACATTGGGGGAAGTTTTTCAAAACCTTCTAAACACTTCCGAGTCATCCAATGACAACACTAACATTATTAGTGCACCTTCAGGAGCCTTCGTCTTTAATACAAAGACCACGGTCGAATTCTTTACGAGTCTCCACACATTGACCTTCATTGTTGTGTTACGGAGTGTGGTGATTCGTTAATATGTTACCTCGAGAGCCATTCGTCTTCAATCAAGACCCCGGTGTAAATTCTTCGCAAAGTCCTCTACAAAGTAACCACAATTGTTGTTACAAGTGTGGTGATTCGTTAGATGATATCTTTTGTCAACGATGTACTTGCAAGTCTTGTGGGAACGGTGCTCATATTGGTTATAATTGTCCACCAAAAGCTCTGATTATCTCTAATCCAGAACAATGCAATCAAACCATTAATGAGCTCCCACAGACTTTGCCAAGTGTTCATCCGACATGCAATTCTGGAAATGAGAATTCATTCACTCATGATTCCAAACCTAATTTTGTTGATGATTCTCCTAACGTTTTCAACCCACCTCCACAACCTTCTTTGAATTCTTGTGAATTTTGCGGGAACGATGCTCGTTATGGTCACTATTGTACACCTCAAGTTCCGTTCATCTATCCGGAACCGTGTTACAATCAAGACTTTAATTTCCCGCAAGATTTTCATGATTTTCAACAACAATATCTTTGTTGTGAAAATTGCGGGGGTCCTCATGAGACTTTTCAATGTCAACCGATGAATGAAGATTATTATGAGCAAAATTCTTGCTATGATCCTAATTCTTTTGGTTTTGACCAATTTCAACCCCCGCAATATACCGTTAATCATCCAATCTTAAATGCTCAAAATGAGTTTCTCAATTCTCAAAATAAGCTTATGGAGCAAATGACATCCATATGTGATATGGTTGGTCAAATTATGCAAAAGAAGGAAGAAGAAAGGCGAATTGTGGAAAATCAAGCGGCTAAAGATCGATATTGGAAGATTCCCATTTGCTATGATGATGACGAGGACTATACCATTGCAATCACACCCATTTTATCAACCAAGGAGGCCATTGACTCTCTCATAATGGAGGATGAGCTTCTTGACACTATTCCAGCAACGGAATCAGACAAAGTAATAAAGTCTAGTATTGAGAACCTTGTCCCAATCCCAAGTGAGTTCAAGGGTATTTCCGAAGATACGTGTGATGTGCCCGTTTGTGAAGATCCTTCCACTTTTGATGCTTTGAACGATCATTCTGAGATTTTATCCGATTCTAACAATGATGGTACTTCAAGTGATGACGATTCTTATGAGAACATCGAGTACGTTGAAGCATCACCTCCTGATTCTGAGCTAGTCAGCTTAGAAAAGGTGAATGAAGATCAAGAAGAGAAAAAATTTGACTTAGAAGATATTTTTTAAATCCAAGACATTATTCTTCGTAAGAAATTGTTGAACATTAGTCATCTTGTTACTAATATCGAATCTTTGAAAGATAACCCTACTCCTGATTATGTGTTCAAGTCTCCCTCTTCATTTCCTATTCCCGTCACATATAGTGGTTCATTCTTTAAGGAGTCCGATACTTTTCTTTCTCATTTGGATAATTCTTTACCTGAATTCGAGACTTTCAGCAATCATACGGAAGAGACGAGAAGTGGCAGTACCACTACTCATGCTAATAACTCTCTTCCCGGGTATGATTCGTTTCTTTTTGAGGTTGAGCTCGATCAGGGAGGAACGACTGGCATTGTTATTTCTGATAATTCAAATAACCCTCTTTTGGAGCTTCCCGAGTTTGAATCATTTCACTTTCATTTTGATCCATCATTTCCTCATCCTCCTCCTGAACCACCGGATGTTGAGAATAGCTTAATTGTTGAGACCGATGCTCCAGTGATAAACAATGTTGATGAGCTTAATGAAGATGACGATTCCTTCACATTTATCATTCGGACTTTTCTTCCGTTTCTCACTTACCTTGAGGTTTCTCCTTTACTTTCCTCCACCAAAAATGAGGACACCATTTTTGACCTCGGCATCTCCACTTAGAGCCGATGGCCTCTCATCGGGATGGAACTTTCATGTGATTTAATGTTTGTCTAAACATTAATGAAAGGCCGATTGAGATTTCTTTTTCAATTTACTCTCCCTGAGGACGAATTAATTCAGGGATCGAGTCAAGCTATGTGACTCGGTTATCAAAAATAAAGCGCTTCGTGGGAGACACCCCATGCTTATCCATTTTCTATTTTCTTTCTTATTTCTAACGTGTTGTGAGGAGGCTTGTACTCTTCCGTTCTTTATGTTTGTTGTTTGTACTTGTGATTGTTTGCAGGATAGACCCAAAATTTTCTGAAGAATCTCGTGTTTGATGTTTTGTCCCGATCCACTCGAGCTTCCTAGCCTTTGCTTGCCATTAGTTTGGGGAAATCCGATATCCTAAAGATTATTATCGACTAACATTTATCTTGTAGTACAATTAATAAACGGCTAAAGATTTTTGTGATACTCTCTTCATGTTTGAGTTATACATTCGACCTTTTTAAGTTCTAGTATGGGGTTTTTAAGTCTTAGGCTAGGAAACATTGAGGACAATGTTTGATTTTAGTATGGGGTAGTATATCTTTAATATGATCTTACCTACTTTTATCCGTTGTTCTCACGTACCCCGTTTTCCCCCCAAAATTTTCACAAATATGGAAAAAAATTAAAATTTTCAAAAATAAAATAAATGTTTTTGTCACAATTTTGACTTTCTTGCTGGGTAAGAATAAGAGTAAATTTTGACCCGATCGAGCGTGTTGAGCTCTAGCTTGTTCCTTAACTTTTAGGCTAAGCGTTCGCGAAAATCACGAAGAACAAAAAATGATAGAGTTAAGTATGAGTAGGATGCTAAACAAAGATTATTTGGAAATATTAAGAGCTCATGTATGTAACTTGTTGCTTTTTCTCCGATAAGCTATTAACTGGATTAATATACGTGCTGTTTTTGGAGATTAAACTTAAATCAACAATTTTATGTAATATATAGCAAAAAATTTAGTCTTAGTACAAATTTATACTTGAATTTTTCAAAAAGAAGTCTTCTATATATATATATATATATAAAAATAAAAAATAAAAATTATATATGATGATAAAATGATTAAAAAAAAATAATAAAAGCTGTGGGCTGATAAAAGTTTACTACCTCTTGCCGGCTCACAACCGATGTGGTAGTCTTCTAAAGAAAGCCCATAGTAAGAATAAAGATCCGAGACTGATAAAAGTTTGCTGCATCTTGCCGGCTCACAACCGATGTTGCAGCCTTCTAAAAGGTCAAGGGTTACAATTGCATAAATGTTTAAATTTAAGTGTGAATTAATAAATTGATTTCTTTTTGTTAAATTCAAATATGCTTTTGCACTTTGACTATTCTATTTTATAAGCTATGAATATTTGGGAAACCTGAGAGTTTTTGAAACATAAGGTCCGTGAGTCCCGATACTAGTCTCTGTGGGGTGTCAAAAGCCTGGTCACTTAGCCGCAAGGTTGGGATGTGCCGAGACGAAAGTCGCTACATGGGATGATCTCGCCTTCAAACTCATTATTCTAAGGTGGAACGTAAAGCATAGTATGTTGCAAAAAGTTGATCCATGGTTGAAATTCATAATAGCACACTCACTTAAGATATAATAAATGTCGGGAGTAAAAAGTTCACAAGTTGCAAATATGAGTAGTGTTAGCATCTTTACTGGTATTTAGCTGTGATTTTGTTTTAAGCTTGGTTTGGAGTAAGTGAAAAGTCAGGGACGATGAATTTATCCTTTTTGGGGCATTCTCGGATCGAAATGCATCTTGTTTTATGATCCCTCACAGTTACGGAAATAACGAAATTCGAAATAATCTCAGATATTGTAACACCCCTATTTTTACAATATAGCAGCGGAAGCTAATATGGGGTATTACTTCATAGATGCAACAATCATAATCATAGAAAACGACCCAAAAGAGACGTTTATTCAAAAGATATGTTATCATTCATTTCAAATCAGAGTTTTACAAAGGCAGGTCCCAAAATCTAGAAACATAAAATGTGAATGATAACAAGTTTTAGCCATCTTTATGTC
>BQNB010082798.1:0-27508 GCA_026074375.1 Tanacetum coccineum
AAAAATTCATTTTACATATTCAAAAGTATCTTAGATGGTGATTTAACTAAGTAGAACATATGAACACATAAAATCATGAAAATTAAAAGATAAAGGTTTAAAGAGGACCTTACTTAAAAACTGATTTTGGGGTGTTACAAAGACACCATATGAATTATGGTATGAAAAAGTTTCTAATTTGTCTTACTTAAAGGTTTGGGGATGTGAGGCACTTGTGAAGCATGACACGCCTGATAAACTCAAACAAAGATCTGTTAAGTGTATCTTTGTAGGATACCCAAAGGAAACAATGGGTTACTACTTCTACTTCCCACCTGAAAACAAAATTGTTATTGTAAGGTATGTTGAGCTCTTTGAAAAGAATCTCATCACTCAAGAAGCCAGTAAGAGGGTGGTAGAACTTAAAGAAATTCAAGATGAAGATACATCACCTTCTGAAAACATTAGCGAACATCTTGTTGAGGCAGAAAGTCTCGAACCTTAAGAATATGTAGCTCCCATTCATAGGTTCGTAAGGACACATCGATCTCATGAACGATTATGTCTAAATGTAGAAGTCGAGGAGCATAGTTTAGGGGATCTTAATGAACTTACTAACTATAAAGCTGCATTATTATATCTTGAATCTGCTAAGTGGCTTGATGCTATGAATACAGAGATGCAATCCATAGAAGATAATCAAGTCTAGTGCTTGGTTGACCTTCTTTCTAATGCTAAGACAAATGGATTTTCAAGAAGAAAATTGACATGGATGGCAACATACATACCTATAAAGCTCATCTTGCAGCGAAGGTTTATACTAAAACCTATAGGATTGACTATGAAGAAACCTTCTCTCCTGTTGTAGACATTAGAGCTATTAGGAATCTTATAGCCATAGCAGCGTACTATGACTATGAGATCTAGAAAATGGATGTCAAGATTGCCTTCTTAATTGGTTATCTTAGTGAAGATATCTATATGGTACAACCTGAAAGTTTTATTTCCTAAATATCCTAGAAAAGTATGCAAGCTTCAAAGATCTATTTATGGACTTAAGCAAGCATCAAGAAGCTTGTTAGGTTCATAAAAAGTTTCGATTATGTGGTTTAGTTATATTTAGTCATTAGTCTTTATTTTGTTTAGAATAAAGTAGTTTGTAATAAGGTATATTATGCTAAAAGTAAGAAATAGCATAATTACCAAAGATTAGGGACTAGAAGTGAAAAATAAAGGAAGGGAAGGCTCCTTTCTTCTCCTATAAATACCCCTCTAATCATCATTAGAGGGTGATGCCTTGTAATAAACATTTTCCCTTTTCCCTCCATTTATAACATTTGAATTTGAATACTTTCCCTCTTCTACTATTCTCTCTAAGCTTCCATGGTTGATAATGTATGATTCAAGATAAACAAGACCTAACAAGTGGTATCATACGCCATTAGAGAATACGAGTGAGTCGATTTGTGAGATTGTTTCACGTCCAAGAACGATAAGATGACATTCGGTTGAGATATTTGAGCTTTTGAGTTGTGTTCTGACAAGCGATTTTGAGTATTTAGGAGTTATCGAGTGTTATCGAGTTATGGAGATTGCATTTTCAGTAGTGTTTTAGCGTTATCGGAAGTGTTTATACATTCTCAAAAGTGGTTTTTTGATTTTCAGATCATTTTTTCCTATAGTCTTGATCAAAAAATATTGTAATAGATATATACTCATTTTCGGTTCTATCGAAAATCGTATATTATGAGTCATTAGGAGTTTATTGATAAAACTCGGTTGCATATCAAGTTTTATACGTTTTCACACATTCTCGGTTTTATCGAAAAGTTTGAATATGGATTTACTAGTTTTACTCTAGGAAATAAGCTTACAAACTGTTAAAACATCACAAATTCACGGTTTTATCGTGAATTGGGATTTTGAAAACAAATTCGTCAATTTTTAAAACTCGGAATTCAAATTCAGTTCTATCGAATTTGTCGTTATATGTGTTTTGGATTATTCAATCATCATAAAATTCGGTTCTATAGAGTTTGTGGTTATTGATAATTCTTAATCCACGAATTTTTAAAAAATCGATTCTACCGAGTTTGATATAATCTATCTTTTGACTGAAACAAATAATTAATTTCTGGTTCATAGCATTTTCGAGTTTAATATGTTTTAAGAGTACCGAGTTTGTTAGTATTCTTTGTCCGAGTTTTAGTTCTGTCCGAGAAGTGTACCGAGTTTCAGACGGGGAACCTCCACCCCCCACACCCTGTTATCGAGGAATAGTGTTGTCTGGAATTTGATAATTGCTACGAGTTGGAAAATCTTCTCACAAATATCAACTCTTTTTGTCTACAAAGATCCAATCTTTGAATCATAAGAAATGTCAACATCCAAAACATATCAACAATCCCTTGCTGATGCCGGTTCTGAGACTAGGCCTCCCATGCTTGAAAAGGGTAGTTATATACCGTGGGCAAGTAGATTTAGACGATATATAAATCAAAAGAGGGAAAACCGAAAGTGGCTTAACAAAGCGCTTGATGAAGGTCCTTATCAAATGATGCTAAGATGGAGCTCATGAATCTGGTTCTTCTTTCTATTCCAAATGACATTAATAATTCTGTGGATGCTTGCACTTTGGCCAAGGACATGTGGAAAAGAGTTGAATGTCTTATGGGGGGAACTATACAAAAACAAAGTGATAGAGAAAAATCATTTTACAAACGATTTGTCAGTTGTTGTTGACCAGGGGAATGCACTTGTTTATGTTTACAATCATTTGCACAGTTAATGAACGATTTTGGAAAGAAATGAACATGCATTTTCCAATTGTTACAATTAACACAAGTTTTTCTGAATAGCTTGCAATCGGAATGGTTGAAATATGTTTACCCAAGTTCTGTCTTACTTAATCGTTTGACAGTTGATACGTTTGTGATCTTTTTGATTACATTCAGCAATTCTGAGAAACTGGTTCATGTTCAAGAGCAAAGAAGTTAGAAAAAAACTCTAAATTCATTTGGCTCTCGTAGCACTCACGGGTTCATCTTCCAGAAAAACACATCATCTTATTATGGTGACACATCCTATGTCTGTGGTTGATTATGAAGATGAGTACCAACAGGATGATGTTTATACCAATTCTGAAGAATCTCTAGACATCTGCAATGTTGTTAACTTGCTTTAGCCATTACTCAAAATTTTTCTACTCCAACAAATAATCGTCTTCACACTTCATCTAACACCAGAAACCAAGCAATTATTCAGGAGATAGTGTGAATATTCAATGCAGGAACTCTGGTAATGCGGAAGAAATAATAGACGAGCTTCTGTTAGGAGGAAATCATAGAGGGATTCGGAATGTTCCACAATGAGACTGCAAATGTTCAAAGGACTCTTTGAAGGTCTTCAGGAAAACACTTCAACTGTTTCAATGCTACAACATGTAGTGGAAGTTCATATCTAGGAAAATTGTCCAAAGCCATGAGTTCGGGGATCGAAATACTTCATGAACAAATGATGGAATAGCAAAACAGGATGAAGCTGGAGTAATTCTTATCGATGAGCAAAATGATTTTCTCTTTGCAGATGCTTCAAGGATGGAAGAAATAGAAGAACTCAGTGCAAACATATGCTTTCTTGGCCAAATTCACCAGTTGTAATACTTCTGATGCTGGAACCAATGCTATGATTATGCATATATGTGAGGTACAATCTTCATCTAACAATGAAAATGAAGAACAAATGTATCCAATTACTAAAATTATTAACATATACCATGGTGATGATCAATTGATAGCGATATTTATATTTGATTCACCAATGGGAATGTTATAGTGGCAGTATTGAAAAAGATAACATGTCATGATCTATGTGTGTTAGTGCAATTAGTAGAAATGCATATCAGGAAGCTGAAAAAACAACAAATTAGTGCTCAAAAAGTTCAAATAAACCACGACTTTGATAGTCAGCTGAGTTGTATAAGGAAAGGGTCGGGTTTTGGAAAAACATAAACGGGAGACTAATTATCTCAATGAATTTCTTGAGGCGATTAAAGAGCAAAACATTTTAGTAACAGCTCTGTCTCATTTGTTCGTGAGCGAGTATCATTCGAGATCTGAAAAACAACGAGACAAATAGATTTAGATGTCAAAGGTTACAAATGGAAAAATGAGGAAACTTTCCCCCCCCCCAACAGGGACTTCATTCAATTTTAAAAAGGCAATGAGTGAAAGAGGATAGATATCCTGACAATGTTTTAGATTTGAGGCCAAACTGAAAAACTATGTTGATTAATTTTTGATAACTTGGCAAGTCCTTACAAGGTTGTTTTGCTTGGACCAAAGCTATTGTTTGTGTATGATCAGCAATTAAAAAATGGTTTGGGGTATCCGACTTCCTTATGCACTCAAGCAAGAATTTCTCCAACCTGTCCAAAGTTATATCTTCGCCTCTAGTTTAGGTAATCAAAGAATTTTTTGAAATGTTAGGAGATTCTGAGGACACTCTTGATGATGCTTCCAAAAGCCAACAAAAAGTGTACGAAAAAATGAATGATCCAATTACTGTTGCAAATAAACAGAATTGTTGGACAATTGATTATGCACAAATAAATGCTCTCTATAAAGACTTTGTTCCTCAAAAAGAGCTTTCTACTTAGCAAAAATATTTTCCATCTTCTTTTATTCCTTCTGACAAGAATTCAAATGCAACTCCTTCTATCCCGGTATCAATGCTGAGTGAGTCACCTTTGATCATTGAATTAGAAAAAATAAAATCTTTTTTTCAAAAGTTGTCTGAATTAATTCAAAAGAACTGTATAAGAGAAAGCATTTTTTATACATCACCTGAAAAAATACAACTCAATGATTTTTGTCAAGATCAACTCAAACCAATTGTTAAGGAGTTGCAGTTCAATTTTGAATTCTTTAAGACACTATTTCAGAGGGATATAAAAGAGATGAAAGATGTTTTTGAGTCTACAGAAAGTGAACTTTGGGAACTAGAGATGCAATATGATTTTGAAAGATTCAACCTTTTGGAAGTATCTCTCAAGCATGAAGTGGAACTAAGTGTGTTGTTAAATCATGAATGTGTAGACAATTCACTCCATGCTGAAATTGAATAACTTAAAAAGAAATCCATCAAGATTCAAGAGGGTTTGCAAACAAGAATAAAAATTCTTGAAAAAGATGTTCAAAGTTGTGAAAAGCAAAGTGTTGATTTTGAATTAAAGTTACAACATGAAAAAGAAAAACATAAATGGGATTCAAATTTGAAGAATAAAAACACAAATCTCTCTTGAGTATTCTTGGATTTTCAATAATGGAAAAACTGAGATGAGAATGTCTTTGGATTTTACGTTGCAATCTTTGATAAAGAACATGACAATGGTAAAATTAGAATATCAAAAGTTTTCAATTCAATCAAAAAGACCCCCCCCCCCCCCCCCCCCCCCCCCCCACGGTCTCAAATCAAAAGAAATGGGACGAATAAATTGCTCATGTCTCTGAGAAAACATATGCATATGGTGCTATTCGTGATGAGAATCAGAATCTTTTGTTTACCATATCAGAATTAAAAACTAGACTGGCAAATGTTGAAAAAGGTAAATCTGTAAATACTAAGTTTGACAAGACAAATGGTTCTCAACCTCTTCTTTGTGTCACACCATTAAACAAACACATTATTCAAAAGAAAATGGATGTTCAAAAATCAAAAGAAAACCATGTCGTGTCAAAACCAGTCATTTTACAGACTTACCTGCCAAACAAAGAGGGGTAAATTAAACAAAAATGTCATAGCACCTGGAATGTACAAAGTTGTCACAAACACATGAATCATCAAACAACGAGGGCCTAAGCATGATTTATCTTCTGCCCAAGAATGAATGTTGCATTAGTGTTAGAGACCTATGATAGAATTATGTTACGAATAGTATCTTAGCTAACTCTAGGGATGCCAGCAAAGAAAAGATAGCAGGTTTACATTAGGTAAAATATGCAACAGATTAATACTTCTAAATGTTTTCTCAAACCAAAAGAGAATGTATTGATGTTGATGTTGCAAATGCTTTTAAAGCGAACTTTTGTTATGTATTTCTTGTATGCAAATTGTGCTTATTCCATGCTTGATAACTGTTTGCAATTATAATTTGACATGTGCTTTCGAATGTTCGTAGAACCTTATCCACTAAATCTAGAACACCAAAATCTTATGATACTACTTATGTAGTTCACAAGACTAGGTTTTTTAAGGAGCCGACACTATCTAAGTCTTTAGATACTACTTATGTAGTCTCCAAACCTATGATTGATGTCAGAAGTACCTCAAAAGCTAACGATAAGGTTTCTAGTACAAAGAAAACAAATTACGAGATAAATTTTTAAGCACATACATGAAGAACAAGATTTGAACTAGTCGAATTTGGCAAAAATGGTTTGAATCAAAACCAAATGTTGTTTGGTCTCCTGTTAACACAAAACCGAATGGTCAGAATAGTCGTTCATCTGGAAAACAATTGGTTTTTGTTAAGAAATGGGTAGTCAAATTGACCACTTGTCCATGTGGTGTTTCTTCTTGTGTTACAGGTAGTACAGATCGTTCTGTGGATTGTTGATAGTGGTTGTTCAAAGCATATGACGGGTGATCGCTCACTGCCAAAAAATTTCATTGAGAAATTCATAGGCACCGTTTGCTTTGGAAATGATAATTTTGCAGCAATCACAGGCTATGGGATTATATACAGGGCAATATCACTATTTATCATGCATATTATGTTGAAGGTCTTGGACATAATCTCTTTAGCATTGGACAATTTTGTGATGGCGATTTAGAAGTGGCTTTTCATTCTAAGACATGTTATGTGCGTAATCTAGAAGGAGATGATTTGCTTACAGGCGGTCGCGAATAAAATTTATATACTATCTCTAATTTTGACATGGCTGCTTCTTCACCCATTTGTCTAATGTCTAAGGCAACTTCGACAAAGTCATGGTTATGGCACCGCAGACTCTCACATCTTAATTCCAGCACCATAAACGATCTTACCAGACTTTACTTGGTTGATGGTCTTCTAAAGTTTAAATATGGAAAAGATCACCTTTGTTCTGCTTGTGAAACAGGAAAAAGCAAGAAAGCTTCTCATCCACTCAAATTAGTTCCAAGTGATCACTCCAAATTGGAATTACTTCATATGGATTTATGCGGTCCAATGCGGGTAGCTTCGATCAATGGAAAGAAGTATATTCTTGTGATCGTGGATGATTATGCTTGATATACATAGGTTTACTTTCTTCATTCGAAAGATGAAACTCCAGAGATTATAAAGAAATTCATTGCTCAAGCTCAACTGAATTATAAAGCCAAAGTTTGCAAGATTTGTACAGACAATGGTACTGAATTAAAAAATGCAACTCTTAAAGCTCATTATGAAAAGTTAGGCATCATGCAACAATTTTCAACTGCTCGAACGCCTCAGCAAAATGGAGTAGTTGAAAGACGTAATCGAACTCTTGTTGAAGGTGCTCGTACGATGCTTATCTTTTCTCGATTACCTAAATTTCTTTGGGTTGAAGCAGTGGCTACCATTTGTTTTACTCAAAATTGGTCAATCATTCATACACGACATAACAAAACACCTTATGAGTTGTTGGATCGATTTACTGAATAGATCTTAACCTTCAGCTTGCAAAGAGTTTGCTCCTTTAGATAATTCTAAAGCAACAATAATGAAACACTGAGTAAACACTATTGATTATGCGGAATCTAATCAATAATGCTAAGAAGAACAATATTGAATATCACAAAAGAACTTTTATATTAAACTTTGAATCTGCCTAGGTTACAGATTACAAACTATGATTACTATTTGATCTCTATGATCTTGTGTAGAACTATAAAACGGCTAGAAAAGTTCTAGAAAAAATCTCCAATACACAAAAGACAAACTGGGGAAGCCCTAGTCTTGGGCGGCCCCCTTAAATACATGGGCGCCCCCCTTAAATTAAGGGGACCGCCCACCTATTTAAGGGGACCGCCCCTAGGTAGACGCTCCCCCAGTTTGTCCTATAAATACTGGACTTTTTCCCATAATTTCTCACCTTTTGCACTCATTCTTTCTGTTCTAAATCAGCCCACACATCTCATCAAAATCCTTTGATCATTTAATCATAAAGCTTTGTTTCCAAGTGATCCAAGCTCAATTCCTCAAGTGCAAGAGAAGAATACTTCCATCTCAAGTGAAGAAGTATTATACCATTTGTGTAGTTTGCAATCTTATTTCATCCATAACAAACTGTAAATCTTTTATATATCATTGTAATTTGTATGTGTAGTACAGAATCTTGCGATCTTTTGTAGTATAGATAGATCGTTGGTGATCTTTACCAATAAGTGTTAATATTGTGGCATAAGTTAGTGTGGTGAAGTGAAGTCGTGAAGTTGTGAGGAAGTCTTGAAAGTTGTAAGAAGTGTGAAGTCCGTGAAGTAGTGTTGTGATAGATGGTTTCTTGCTAAAATAAACACGACATTTAGCTTTGTGTCGTAAATCGATGTGAGCAACGTTGTGTATGGTTTTCTACGCCATAAGGGAGCTTGTTGACATAGTGAAGAAAACTCTCGAGTTAGGTGCTCGGGGAGTGGAGTAGGGAGAGGTGCTTCGTTACCGAACCACTATAAATCCTCGCGTTGTGGTTTGATTATTCTTACTCTTATCTCTTGTCTTACATTATCTCCTCATACTATCATATCAATTGTTTAGATAAATATATTGTTCATATTGTGCAAGTGTTGAGTTCACATAAATTCAAATCTAGAATTTTTTACAAACACTTCAAAACCTTTAATTAAAAAGCGGTAAACTATTCAACCCCCCTTCTAGTTTTCCACAATTGGTATCAAGAGCCACGCTAAACAAGATTTTTAAAATAAATTGTATTTTAAAACTTGAATCGATCTATGGAATCGGAAAAATATTTAGAAGGGCAATCTATGCAAAGACCACACACTATTGAAATGATGGATTTAGTTATTTGGAAAAATAGATTTAAAACTTATGTGAAGTCAAAAGATCTAGACTTTGACTTGTATTACCGATGTGATTTTTCCTCCTATTCAAAATAATCCCGAAACTAAAAAGGATGAAGTTGTACCTTTTCATAAACAAAATGATGATCTTAAAAAGAAACTTGCAAAAAATAATGAAGCTAAAATGGTAATTTATAATGCTTTGCCACGTAAAGAATATGAAAGAATTTTTATGTGTCAAACCGCAAAAGAAATTTGGGATACTTTGCTAATCACACATCAAGGTAATAATCAAGTCAAAGCTAACAAAATAGATCTTCTTGTTCAACAATATGAACAATTTACGATTCCGGAAGAGGAATCAATAGATAATGCCTTTGCTAAATTTAACACTATTATTACTAGTCTAAAAGCACTTGATGAAGGTTTTTCTAGCAAGAATTGTGTTAGGAAATTTCTTAGGGCATTACATCCAAAATGGCACGCGAAAGTCACGGCGATTGAAGAATCAAAGAATCTAACAACCTTACCTCTTGACGAACTTATTGGAAACTTGAAAGTCTTATAATAGAATAACGAAAAGACTTCGAAATGGTCAAAGGCAAGAAAGAACAAAGTAGATCTCTTGCATTAAAGGTGAAAAAGGAAGTAAGTGATGAAGATAACTCAAGCTCCGATAGTGAAGACGAAGAGTATGCTATGGCCGTAAAAGAATTCAAGAAATTCTTCAAGAGACGAGGAAGATTTGTAAGACAAACTACGTGGCGAAGAGAAAAACATTTCAAAGAAGTAGAAATGGTGATTATGGTAAAAGTGAAAGAAAATGTTTTAGATGTGGTGATCCAAATCATCTCATTAGAGAATGTTCAAAGCCGCCAAAGAACAACGATCAAAGAGCATTTATTGGAGGATCATGGAACGACAATAGAGAAGATGAAGTAGGAAACACTAAAGAAGAAACTTGCCTTGTAGCTCAAGCACCCGATGAAATATGCTTAAGAAAAAACTTGGAACCCGGTGAGTGGATCAAAGATAGTGGATGCTCAAAACACATGACCGGTAATCGAAAGTTGTTCTCTTCATACAAAGCATACAATGGAGGAAACGTAATCTTTGGGAGCAACTTGCGCGGTAAAATCATAGGCAAAGGTACGATTTCTCAAGACTCCCTAATAATTGAAAATGTTGAGCACGTAGATAACTTAACATATAACTTGCTTAGTGTAGGTCAAATATTTGATAACAAATACAAAGTAATATTAACTGAACACGATAGCAAAATAATCAAAGACGAAAAGTTATAGGAAAGGAGGAATATAATGTAATTAAAACTAGGAAAACACGGAAGATAAAAGATGCTTGCAACATTGGATGAAACTCCACACAATGGCATAGTAGATTAGTCATGCTAATATGCCAATTAATCAATCATTAGCATCTAAAGAATTAGTTAGAAACCTACCCAAAACTAAAATACGACCGACATTTATATGCTTGCCAATATGGATAAACTAGCTCATACAAGTCACAAGCAAAAATATAGTTTCAACAACTAGATGCCTAGAACTACTTCACATAGATTTGTTTGTCCCTTCCGTCATATGAAGCTATGGAGGAAATCGTTATACCTTAGTAATCGTAGATGACTATTCTCGATTCACATGGACTAGATTTTTAGCAAATAAAACCGAGGCCTTCAAAAAATTTGAAGTATTTAGCAAAATGATCCAAAACAAATTAGGATGTTGTCAGGAATTTGATAATGAAGTACAATTCAGAAACTATTGTGATTTAAATGGGATATCTCACAATTTTTCCGCTCCTCGTACTCCACAATCAAATGGGGTATAAAAAAAAAAAACAAAGGAAAAAATCGCACTCTACAATAAATGAGTAGAACCATGTTAAACGACCAATCCATTCTTTAAAAAATTTGGTGTATTGCGGTCGATACATCAACCTAAATATATTTAATAGGAGTTCCATTATACATTTTAGGAAAAACTCCATACGAGTTGTTAAGAGGTAGGAAACCAACCTTAACTATCTAGAGTATTTTCGTAAGTAAATGCTTTGCTCTTAATACAAAGGATTACCTCACCAAGTTTGACCTTAAGTCATACGAAGGTGTTTTACTAGGATATTCGCAATAGTAAGAGCTTACATAATACACTAACAAACAAACAATGAAAGTTGAGAGTCGTTTGAAGTAACTTTCAATGAAACTCCTCCTCGCCCCTAAAACATCACCATTAGAAGATGATGAGCTAGTCGAAGAAGAAGCTATTGAGGTTAGTAAAACAAAACCCATAGGAAATAATATAGAAGACATTTCATTAGAAAATAATCAAATTGTAAATATTAAAGAATCTAAAACTCATCCTTTAGAAAACGTTATTGGTAATCTAAATCAAAGAACTCTTAGGTCGCAAGCTCAAGACAAAAGCAATTTCTTTTGCTTTATTTCGACAAATAGAAACCTAAAAATATAAAAAGAGTCAATAAAAGATAAGAAAGGTAATGGCCATAGCAAGAGGAACTAAAACCAATTCAAAACAAAATGATGTTTGGGAACTAGTCCCTTAAATCCTATGGATATGGACCATTAAAGGAACAAAATGGGTATTATAGAAATAAACTCGAAGAAAATGGCGTCGTAACTAGAAACAAGCTAGGTTATGTCGCCCAGGATATAATCAACAAGAAGGAATGTTACGACGAAACATATGCAGCCCATAAGCTAACTTGAGTCCATAAGGAATACTTTTTAGCTTATCTTGCGCACTAGAACTTTAAGTTTATACCAATTGAATTGTGAAGATGCATTCTTAATGTTTTATCAAAGATGAGGTTTACGTGGCACAACCTCCAAGATCATTGACTTCGCAAAACCAAATTCGTGTCATACAAACTATAGAAAGCCTTTATGGTCTAAAACAGCCCCTAAAAGCTTGGTACGATCGATTAAAAGCCTTTATTAATTAAACATAATTACTCCATAAGAATGGTAAGATAACACAACTCTTCACCAAAAAGAAAGACCTCCAATACTCCATTATTTGCAAATATATGTTGATGACCATTATATTCGATCAACTTCAAGAATTGTGATGACTTTGCAAGATCATGCATGATGAATTTGAAATTAGTAAGATGGGAGAACTAAATTTCTCTTAAGATTACAAATAAAACAATTAGAATGATGAAAATATGACTAAGAGCCATGATCCGGTTTAATTGTATCTATGCAGCTACTGCAGGTTAACGCAATAAACAACCTAAGCACGACATTCAGTAATATAAAAGTACACGCGTAAGTGCATAATTATTACTAATGTATACACATTTCTTAGTAATAAAGATGAAAACACACACATACACCAAATAATTATCTAACATGCAAGCTTCCTTGTTGAACTTTTTCTTTTCAATCCCATATAAATTTTCAAAAACTTCTGGTTCAACTCCACAGAATTATAGACGATCTGTAATTATTAACTTGCATCATCAACACATGTATGAGTTACAGAACTTAATGGTCATATAACACATCAAAGAAAATTATTTCCATCTTATATGGAGCATGTTCTTGTACTTTTCTCAAAATGTATGCACCATCCATCAACGCCCACCATAGTTGTATGTAACTGATAACATGACAATGATTCACATTTACATGTAGTGTGCCTAATTATTGCCAAAGAAAAGAGACTCTTATTTTGTTTCTATATCAGACACTTCACAACTTTTATTTTTCTATTATTAGTACCATTCAGTAACAACAAAGGCTATATTGCGAAAGATATAGAGACTACAAAAAAGTCCATATATACCTATTAACTCCAAATTTTATTTGTTTTAATTTGGTTTACGTCCTCCCATTATTAAACGCTATCAATGCTGTTGCACTGATAAGCCTTCTACTACTATTACTTAAAGGTATTCTCTCAGAACACCAACCCTTTTGAAACGCTCCCATATTGGTACCATCCCTATAGTCAGGTGTTTCGGGACTCGTATAAGCACCTAAATTACAAAAAGAAGTCGAACTCTTACTTATCGATCCTAATTGTGGTGAGTACAGAGCTGCATTCCATTGCCTGCTTATTGACTAATCACCATTAAATTTCTTCCTTATATGTACTTTCAAATTGACAGTTTGTCATTTCGTTTAAACTTATATAGTAACCCATATCACAATATGTTTAAATCTTGATATTATCACATATTTCTAACTAAAAGATGCAAATTTAGCGAAAAAACAAAAATTTAGCAAATCTTGATAATATTGCAATTTTTTACAAAAACCAAAAACGAAATTAACTTTTCTGAACTTGGTACAGAGTACAGACCCAACTCACAATTTTTTACAAAAACCAAAAAAGAAATTCATTCCTCCAGCATTTATACTTAAGGCTGTAACCAGATTAGTAACATTAGTAACAGGTGCAGGCGGGTTTACCGGATTTGTGACAAGACATGAAGAACTTGCCATATTCACCGTTCTGACCACCAAATTGTCTTTTAAAGAAATTTGTGTCTTTTGGACAACTGTTGTAGTCACCAGCGTTTGTGGGGCCCGTGTCTCCCATTATGTATGACTGTGGTTATCAGCTGCGGCTTTCAAGCTACAAAACATATAGCAAGTTGATCACATCAGGACAATTGATATAACACTGGAATGCTCTGATTCCTATAAATTTTCATATTCCATCTTTCTCAAGGTAAAACAGATATCGAAGCTCTCGTGTAGGACCCATTCCAACTTAAATTTCCTGTATGATTAGAGTACTTCAATACCCAAGAACAATCACATACTTGTTATATTTCTATTGCTTGAAATTCTATATTTGACCAAACATAATATACATTTTAGGCGTCTTTTGACCCATTTGACTTTATCAATCCGTTTTTTTCAATAACTTATTTTTATATTTTATTTTTAGTTAGTGGACATGATAGGCAAAGTATAATTCAACCTTGACCTGTGTATCCAATGTGATTATTTATATCTAAGGCATGTTTGATTTTCAAGTGACTTGATCCTCCAAATGTGCATTAACAGTTACAATCAACGATAATTAAGTCTAACTAACAGCCAAAATTTAAACGATGAAAATCATAACGTCATATAAGCATAAAACTATTCAATAATCAACACGAACTAACAGTGATCAAGTCAAATTAATAATCACAAATCTAAAGAATCATTATTAATCAATTAAATAAGCATAAAACGAATAAAGGATAATACCTTGAATCAATTTGAAGAAACAACAGAGAGAAAATTAGGGTTTGTTTGATTAATTATGATTTGGGAATAAAGGGTGGTATGTTGGTTAGTGTTCAGGGCTTCAAAACCAAAGCGTGATTTTGTTGGTTTCAATTTTCACTTTAATCCTTATTGTTTCTGGATTGACTCCGCTTTCTTTAAAAAACATTTTATTATATATTTGACACATGTGTTTTTTTACACAATTTTGATGAAAAAACGTATAAAAACAATTTTTTATAAAGGTTGGCCACATTTAGAAGTATTTAGGGTTTTTTAATTAAATTTACTTAAAATTAAAAATAATAATTGAGACAATCATATTTAATAAGGCAACATTCTTTTTTTCACAAATACGAAAGTCCCTACTTTTCGTTTTCCTTTACTAGATAAAAGATTGGCCAATTTTCTCTTTTCCGTTGATCTTTTTGACAAGTTTTTCTAATAAAAGTCAATCTTTCTCGTTTCTACAATCAAAATCTATTTAATCTTTCCTTTTCCTACTAGCCCTAATTAAAATTTATTTTAAAAGAGGTTGAAGAATTGACTTGCAAAATGTCAAAACTAATGGACATTAATGCATTAAACCCTATACTTGCCACCGACCTCTTTCAATTCATGACACACTCTCAAACTCGTCACTCTTTTATTAAAATTTGTGTTCTATAAATTAACCGGTAGAATAAGCTTTTCAGCCAGGCTCATTTATCCAATTATTACAAACAAGTTAGGTCACCCGCGCTCTGCTGCGGGATGTTTGGCGGCCGGTGTTTTCGGTTGGACGTGTTAGAAAGTATGTTTTTGTAAAAAAAAAAAAATTAACGGTCGTTAAGCAACGACCGATTTAAAGCACTGTTTTGGTGCATTCTAAAAAAAAACTAACGGTCGACCGCTAGTGGGGAAATGGGTATTTTATAAAAAAAATTAAAATGAGGGCAGTTTTCGTAATTTAACACATAGTGCGAGGGGGTATTTCGTAAATATTTGAGGGGCTATTTCGTAAATAAAAAAAGGAACGGGTCGGGGCGGACTGGGTCGGGTCGACCCGACAATACCGATAACTCAGAAAGTGTGAGTGAATATTTTGAAAAAAAAAGCAAAAAAACAATTAAATTTTTTTTTTTTCGGGCGACGATGTCATTTGTGTGCCTTTGTTGTTTCACGGGCAACGATGTGATTTGTGTGCCTTGATCTTTATGGTTAAATGATACTTGGCTTTGTTCTTTCTGTTATATCACTTCAAGGTATGAATAAATAAATGCTTAATGCATTTTATGATCAAAGAAAATTTTTATTCAACCTCACACTTTTATAAAATGTTGTAAACATTTTTATAAACATTACAAAACATTTTCTACAATTAAAAGAAATGTTTTATTCAAAATAAACATTTTGAAATTCAAATTTTCGGACCTAAAACGGCTAGAAAAGTTCCAGAAAATTCCCCCTACACAAAAGACAAACTGGGGAGCCCCTAGTCTAGGGCGGCCCCCTTAAATACACGGGCGGCCCCCTTAATTTTAAGGGGACCGCCCACCTATTTAAGGGGACCGCCCATAGACTGACGCTCCTCCAGTTTGTCCTATAAATACTGGACTTTTCCCCACTATTTTCTCACCTTTTGCACTCATTCTTTCTGTTCTAAAACAGCCCACACATCTCACTAAAATCCTTTGATCATTTAATCATAAAGCTTTGTTTCCAAGTGATCCAAGCTCAATTCCTCAAGTGCAAGAGAAGAATACTTCCATCATCAAGTGAAGAAGTATTACACCTTTGTGTGTTGTTACAATCTTATTGCATCCATACCATAACTTGTAAATCAATTGTATATCTTGTATTTGTGTGTAGTAGCTAGATCTTGGCGATCTTTGTAAGTATAGTTAGATCGTGGTGATCTTACCAAGTAGTGTTAGATAGTTGTGATCTAAGTAGTGTGGTGAAGTGAAGTCTTGAAGTTGTGAAGAAGTCTTGAAGTTGTGAAGAAGTCGTGAAGTTGTGAAGTCGTGAACAAGTAGTGAAGTCGTGTTGTGATAGATTGGTTCTAGCTAAGATTAGAACTCGACATTTAGCTTTGTGTCGTAAATTCGGTGTAAGCAACGTTGTGTACGGTTTTCTCCGCCATAAGGGAGTTTGTTGACATAGTGAAGAAAACTCTCGAGTTTGGTGCTCGGGGAGTGAAGTAGGGCGAAGAGGTGCTTCGTTACCGAACCACTATAAATCCTCGCGTTGTGGTTTGATTGTTCTTACTCTTATCTCTTGTCTTACATTATTTGTCTTTTATAATTGCTTAGATAAGCATATTGTTTATATTGTGCAAGTATTGAATTCACATAAAGTCAAATCTATAATTTTTACAAACACCTTAAAACCTTAAATTAAAAAGCGGTAAACTATTCGACCCCTCTTATAGTTTTCCACTCTTTTTACTCCACACTTTCAAATCAGCTTTCACGTTCTTAAGCTTATCTCTAAAACGATAGTCTGGTCAAGACCCCCTCACATCTTTCTTCCATGAATCTGAAACGAGTTGCTCGATATCAACTTCTTCTAACCACAAGTGAAAAACATGAAATGGCTTCGGACCAAAATCTACATCCATATCCTTTAGAACAATAGGACAGTGATCAGGATGCTTTTGATCTAGCACCACCACTGCTAGGTTACACCACAAGCCCTTGAAATTCTTATTCATCAGAAAACAATCAAGCTTGATAAACTTGGCCCCGTCATTACTGACCCGAGTAAATTTTCGACCACCCATAGGAATTTCGACAAGCTGAGCCACATTAACAAAATTGTTAAAATCATCCATCTCCTTTATCTTGACTTGCGAGTTTAATCTGTCCTCAACCCTTCTAATTATACTATATATTTAACAGCCAAGATTGTTGCCCCAAGGCGTGTTTAATGAGCTGCATTAAATGAGAACCCGACCCGATTCTTTTGGATATTGACCCGAGCCCTTTTTCATACACGTAGTCACTACGTGTCTTTCTCTCTTTCTCTTTTCGGTAAAAAAAACACACACCATTTCAGATCTATTGTATCTCAGATCTATTGTATCTCTCTCTCTATCTTTTTCTAATGTTGATGTTATATATATTCAATACCTATACCTCCACGATGCCGCCAACCTCTTCGTTGCCGCTGTTCATTGTGTGTGGCGTTGGTGGTCGGTAGGTGACGTTGGTGACCTTAGATGGTCTGTAGGTGACGTCGGTGACCTTATATGATTGGTTCATTTTGTTGGGGATTTGCATTTGTTGGCTTGGATTGGAATCGACGGATGTGTGTCGAGCTGAGTTACAATCTCTGATGGATCGAAAGGTATAATTTTTAAAGATTCACTTTTCTGTTGTTAAGGTAAATTATTGATGTTTCATTTTGTGAAGATTTAATTTTGAGTTTGTTTATTAGGGGTAAATTATTGATGGTGCATTTTGCGGAGTTCTTGCTGTTTCTTAAGTTTATATAATACGGGCGACGATGTGATTTGTGTGCCTTTGTTGTTTCACGGGCGACGATGTGATTTGTGTGCCTTGATCTTTATGGTTAATTGATACTTGGCTTTGTTCTTTCTGTTTAAAATTATGATTTATGGTTCGGGCTTGCTTATATTGTCGGCTTATGCTCCTTCGATGCCACCGCTCTTTTCGTTGCCCCTATCATGGCGTGCGACGATACGACGGTTGTGTGACGATGGCGATATGCTCATTGGCTGCAAAATAAGCCGACTGATAGCGTATGAATTGTTACGCTTTTGGCAAGCGTGTAATTTGGCCATTGTGTACTTCAACGTAAAAAGAAAAAAAATCCACTTTTAATAAGATGATAATGATATGGATTCCAATTGCGTGCATCTTGGCGAGGCAGGCTTGCTGAGTTTGCAGCCATGGCGGCCGTATCCTCATATCCGATTGCTCACTTATCTGAGCCTAAAAATATATTTGTGTTGTCGTGGGGTGAGCTTATTAAGGACGTGATTAGATTTGCAGAGATTGTAAGGGTTTGTCACCCTCCCGTACCTTGCCATGTAGAAAAATACTTCTAATTTACTACACGTGAGAGTGACAAAACCCTTATTACGCGGTCTAAATGCTACGCTTACCTGTTACCCGCTGTTTTACTGTCTTGAATCTCAAACGGTATTCTAAAAAGGCAATGATGAGCTACTATATATTTAACAGCCAAGATTGTTGCCCCAAGGCGTGTTTAATGAGCTGCATTAAATGAGAACCCGACCCGATTCTTTTGGATATTGACCCGAGCCCTTTTTCATACACGTAGTCACTACGTGTCTTTCTCTCTTTCTCTTTTCGGTAAAAAAAAACACACACCATTTCAGATCTATTGTATCTCAGATCTATTGTATCTCTCTCTCTATCTTTTTCTAATGTTGATGTTATATATATTCAATACCTATACCTCCACGATGCCGCCAACCTCTTCATTGTTGTTGTTCATTGTGTGTGGCGTTGGTGGTCGGTAGGTGACGTTGGTGACCTTAGATGGTCTATAGGTGACGTCGGTGACCTTATATGATTGGTTCATTTTATTGAGGATTTGCATTTGTTAGCCTCGATTGGAATTCACGGATGTGTGTCGAGCTGAGTTACAATCTCTGATGGATTGAAAAGTATAATTTTTAAAGATTCACTTTTCTGTTGTTAAGGTAAATTATTGATGTTTCATTTTGTGAAGATTTAATTTTGAGTTTGTTTATTAGGGGTAAATTATTGATGGTGCATTTTACGGAGTTCTTGCTGTTTTTTAAGTTTATATAATACGGGCGACGATGTGATTTGTGTGCCTTGATCTTTATGGTTAATTGATACTTGGCTTTGTTCTTTCTGTTTAAAATTATGAGTTATGGTTCGGGCTTGCTTATATTGTCGGCTTATGCTCCTTCGATGCCACCGCTCTTTTCGGTGCCTCTATCATGGCGTGCGACGATATGACGGTTGTGTGACGATGGCAATATGCTCATTGGCTGCAAAATAAGCTGACTGATAGCGTATGAATTGTTACGCTTTTGGCAAGCGTGTAATTTGGCCATTGTGTACTTCAACGTAAAAAGAAAAAAATCCACTTTTAATAAGATGATAATGATATGGATTCCAATTGCGTGCATCTTGGCGAGGCAGGCTTGCTGTGTTTGCAGCCATGGCGGCCGTATCCTCATATCTGATTGCTCACTTATCTGAGCCTAAAAATAAATTTTTGTTGTAGTGGAGTGAGCTTATTAAGGACGTGATTAGATTTGCAGAGATTGTAAGGGTTTGTCACCCTCCCGTGCCTTGCCATGTAGAAAAATACTTCTAATTTACTACACGTGAGAGTGACAAAACCCTTATTACGCGGTCTAAATGCTACGCTTACCTGTTACCCGCTGTTTTACTGTCTTGAATCTCAAACGGTATTCTAAAAAGGCAATGATGAGCGGAAGTGTGATATCGCTTGGCTAGGCTATCTTTGTTGTACGCAGCCGTGATATGCCATTTTCTAAAACTTCCATCTGAGCCAAATGGGCGATACATTTATATAAAGGGCAACACACTTCAATAAATGCGCTTTTAATGCTCTGGCGGGTTTTTTCTTAACCCGGTACCGACCCGCCGGAATACCCGCTGGACATTTGATCTAAAGGCTACGCTTACCTGTTACCCGCTGTTTTACTGTCTTAAATCTCAAACGGTATTCTAATAAGGCAATGATGAGCGGAAGTGTGATATCGCTTGGCTAGGCTATCTTTGTTGTACGCAGCCGTGATACGACATTTCCTAAAACTTCCATCTGATCCAAATGGGCGACATACGTCCTCTGTATGGTGTTGCAAGATGACGATCATGCAATTAGTGTGAGATCGATGTGAGAGAGATACTCGGATGAGGGAGTCAACAGTGCAATAGTGAGTACTTTGGAGCGGCATATACTATTAGTAAGCACGTTTCCATTTTTTATGCGTACTTCTTCTATACGAGTTTGTATCCTGATGATGTTGCTTTGACATTATGGTTAATTGATACTGGCTTTGTTCCTGTCAGTTTAAAATTAAATGATTAAGGTTGAGCGCTTGCTTATATTGTCGGCTTATGCTCCTTCGATGCCACCGCTCTTTTCGTTGCCCCTATCATGGCGTGCGACGATACGACGGTTGTGTGACGATGGCGATATGCTCATTGGCTGCAAAATAAGCCGACTGATAGCGTATGAATTGTTACGCTTTTGGCAAGCGTGTAATTTGGGGGGGCGGGGGGCCATTGTGTACTATCAAAACAAATAAAAAGAAAAAAAAAATCCACATTTAATAAGACGAAACCGATATGGATTTCCAAATGCGTGCATCGTTGGCAGAGGCAGGCTTGCTGAGTTTGTAAGCCAAGGCGGCCGGAATTCCTCAAATCCCGATTAAATTGCTCACTTATCAGAGCCTAAAAATTATTTAGTGTTGTCGTAGGGTGAGCTTATTAAGGACGAGATTAGATTTGCAGAGATTGTAAGTGATTTTGTCACCCCTCCCGAGCCTTGGGCCATTAGAAAAAATACTTCAAATATAGCTACACGTGAGAGTGCCAAAAACCCTTATTTACGCGTGTACAATGCTACCTTACCTGCTACCTGTTACCCTCGCAGTTTTTACTTGTTTTGAAACTCAAAAACGGTATTCCCTAAAACGTCAATGATGAGCGGAAGAGGAGAGATCGCTTGCTAGTGCTATCTATATGTAGATGCCGCAGCCGTGATATGCCATTACTCAAACATCCATCTGAGCCAAATGGGCGATTACATGATAAACAATAATATTTAAAGATTGAGGATTGATGTACCGAGGCTTATTAATGCCATCACTGCATATCAAAAAACACTAACTATATAACGTGACATTTCCTACCCTTCCGTCACTTCTACTCCTTCCACCACGTCTCAAAGTCCACACTTATACAATCAGTACCACCTTAAAAAACACATTAGAACAATACACAAGCACACACACAATTAGAGAAATGAAACCACAAAAGCGGCAAGGTGCTCGGATCTATTTTTATTTGAGCAAAAACACACAGACAACACACTCACATACAATTAGAGATAAACCACAATCGGCAGTTGATCGGATCTAATTTTAAGGGCGACAAAATTTAGAGATGAAAGAATGCGATGTCAAGATTTACCTAATCTATTATTTTTTGATGTTAATGATCTATTATATAGATATGGTTGTTGTGTTTATTAGCCTCATAGGGGCTATAATATTTGTGTGTAATTATATGGATTCACATATATGTATACCTCAATTTGCGGGTGTGTTGAATAACTACACAAAATTACAGTTTTGGATGTCAGAAAAAAAACAAAAAAGAGATATGTGTGCGATAGGACTCACATTACAGGGTATTGTTGGTAAATTATGTTATTTGGGTTTTGAAATAAATTAATATATGTTGCGTATAAGGTGGTTGCGAAAATGAACTTGCATAAATGTTTTACGATAATTTGCCCTTTTCCACGTGTTTTTTTCTTTAGGGTCATTTAAAAAGAAAAGAATAATCAAAAAGTTCTGATATGCTTGTGTGAGAATATGTATGCATCGGATTAAGTGGTTCGGGTTAACTATGATTGTGATGAGAATACAAAAAATATGTTGACTCAAGTGCTATTAATTTTGCCTCATGTTCGAACAAAAATGTACAAGATGTTTATACGTTATAAAAATCCCTTTTGATCTACTTTCGACCCCGCTTGGAAATTCCTGCAATTTAAATGCACATACCTTAAAACTGAAACATGTTTGTTCCACAGATTCAGTATATTGCTGACAGTACACTACAAGTAGTTGGTGCGAAGGCAATGATGGTAGGGCGCGCTCCACAAACTACAGGAGTGAATTGGTAAGTGACCTACTTAGAAGGTATTTGTATGTGTGTTTTGAATGTAGTTATGTGAAACTATGATGAACAAAAATCTGCAACATTCGGGTATTACACGCCGGATCCAATTTTAGAACGCGAACCCTAACGTCCAAACATGCTTTTTAGCATCTTTCAAAGGCCATTTGTTAGTTTGCAACACAAAAACAAGCATCGTAGTTGAAATTTGTTAAATTCCTGATTATCATTCCGCTATAGGATCAGAATCAGTTATGCCAAACACAACAAACCTTGCTGCGATATCAGGTCTCGATAAGAGCTTTTAAACACAACCAAACACCCTTTAAGCTCTAAAACATCCATATATTTATCTTTTCCTTTTCCCAATATAGGACTTCCATATGCTGAAACAGTGAAACATGGATTCCGGTTTGGTTTTTGTGCTTGAAATGCTGACATGACATCTCTCTTGCAGTCAACGTGCAGTCATTAAGTTCTCATGAGAGAATCATGGCACTAGATCTTCCTCATGGTGGACATATTTCTCATGGTTATCAGGTGATGTGAAGTTCCTTTTCAAGCTAAAAGCTAAGTCTGTCATGTCGTATGAGTAATTTCCCACAACTATTTATTCTGATATGCTTCTCTTCTTTTTCATGATGCAGGCTCATACGAAGAAAAAAATAACGCGAGAGGGGCAAAAAGATGAGAACTTAAACATCGTAAAGCTTCAAAGGTAAATTATATTTGCTTATTAGACTACACAAATTAGACCAGTTATTCTGAATATGCGTCGCTTTGGGTTGTCAATCTTTTACATTATGTCGAACGTGTCAAAAAAGAAAAAGACAAATGGGCAAAAAGGGTTTACAGTGACCGACGGTATTTGTTGTTGGAATAATTACATCTTGCTCAGAATGCGTAACATGTGGCCCCCTAAAGGAATTGGTCACAACACTTTATTCTTCATGACCCTCATTGTATCACAACACTTTATTATCCGTTGATAATTTTCTTGAACTGATTTTTTTCGTTAAGACCTCATGAACCTTAATTTTAAAGTGAACATGTAGGTAACCAGTGTAAAATGAGAATAAATTATATTATTTGTTTTGTTGCAGGTTGGATGTTGGAGAGGGAAAAGAATTGATCTACAAAGATGCCCAATCAAACTTCGTAGTAGTGCATAAATTACTAGACTGTATGTTTTTTCATGAATTACAACAATTGGTTTTTTTATAAAATGATACAACCAAGTTTATTAACATATGATTATCGGAACAGCAAGAGAGGGAGAATTATAAGTATATCATAGTTGAAGGAAAAAATCATGCATCTTCAAACCTAACTCCCCCTTGATACAAACAACGGGGAAAAGTGGATTTTTGTATCCAGTGCATCAAACAGACTTTATGCTGGCGAGGTGAGATTTAAAATGTTTGCTACAACTTCTTTATATTAGTTTGTTAAGGAAGTAGAATTTTTTTAAACCTTTTATTGGAATTTGCAGTAACAGAAAAAGAAAGGAAAGTTTCATCATTCAAGTTTTCTAGCTGGAGGAGCGACTTTAGCTGCCGGAAGGCTTGATGTGGATAATGGGACACTTGAGGTATAACGCATATGTTATTTGTGACATTAGAGTCTTGAAATTTTAGACCATTTGCACATGAACTGTTAGATATGGGGATGGGTTTTGTATTTTTAGCTCAACTAAAAACCAGCGATTTATCTACCATCATCCGTCATACCAAATCCTCTTTTAATCTATTAGTGTCATATATCTCAATAAGGATTTGTTTTAGTTATACACTAAAATATTGCCATCTCCTTTGGCTCTTCAAGTTTTGTCTAAATCGAATCATTTACAAATACAGAGTTAGGAGCTGATGTTTTCTCCAGTCCGACCCGTTAGAAGCCAAGCTGGATGCTTTTTGACGTTAATGTTACGTGCAGGCTTGATTTCGGATTCGGGTGCGATGGGGTTACGTAATTGGCCTAATCTAAGTCTAAGGTAATTTATAGATCTCATTTTTTATTTTGTTTTTAAATTATGAAAAGCTCGATGACAAATTGTACCGAAAGTTCAGTAGCTTGCCTGTTGGAACTGTGAATGGTATAAACATGAGTACATATTAAGTTGTCACATCATGGCCTAGATTTTTTTATGTCGTTTTAAATGACGTAGTTTCTGTTGCGTAGGTCTGCGTTCCGATAAGGGAAATAGCTAACGGTGGGATCTCACTTCAAAAATAGGACACACGTCGTTTTAAAACACTTATGGATCGTAAACTAAACCGAAAAGACTACTTGAAAGATTGATAGGTGCTCATGGTTTAGAAACCAGGTATCATCTTTATAACATACTTATGTATTCAATATTTGTTTTCCAAATTGTCTATGGGGGTGTTTGTCATTGCGTCTCGAAAGTTGTCACGTGTCGGAAAATATTCCAAATCAGATTGTAAGTTGTGATAATATTGACAACAAAGTACGCTTTTTAGGAATTATGTTCAAAATGACCCTTTAAATAGTTTAGTGCAGGTTTTCATAAGATTTTTAATCCAATTTTTTTATTGATTTGATGGGGGGGGGGGGGGGTTTTAGTCAATAGAAAAAATAATAGCATCCTAAACTATCACATCCTGCACTTTAAAATTGGAAAATAGGATTTGAAAGATCAATGATCACGCACATATTATCAGATAAGCAATCCAGAAAACAGCCTCAAATAAGCTTATGATATCTCTAAATTATAAGCAGGTTTAAGCAAATCAGAAAACAACCTCAGACTTGCTTTCTGATAAAAGACGATAAGAAGATACACAGTTATAACATCCAAATCGCCCCCACTTAATATCCGGTCACTTAAAAACACAATTGCGTTGTTGGTTCCTAACTGGATATGGTTCATGATCTTGAAACTCTACTACTTCTTTTATGTCCTGTTTTATGGGCAAAGTAGCAGTTCTGCATCAAGCAACAATAATAGTTTGTACCTATCGAAAATGCATGTGCTTAGCCAAACACCCCCTCCAGTTGTAATTGTCAACTATATATGTATGCCAACTTAATCAGTTTCGTGTTTGGAGCTATAGGCAGAACCAGATATAAAGCCTCCGCTGCAAACATGGCGTGAATTTTGGGACTGGGAAGCGATATAAAATCTTCATAAGCAAATAATAAAAGTATGTATTGTAAAAAATTGGCTCCTCGGTGCCGGGTATATTATACTTGGTAGAGACAGTCAAATGAGGGCAGCAAGTTGTCGAAGTCGACCAACAGGTAACTTCACTATCACTTTTATAGAAAAAATTTCGTTCACAAATCTGTATGTTTGGTTGTACTGACGCCTTTTTGTTGGGTCAGGTAGGTTTAGATTGACCCACACAAACTTACGGTATTTGTCAGTGATTATTAGAAAAAATAATAGACACTAGAACCCGAACGATAACCACGCTAAAAAGATTAATAAGAGAGATGGAACCGACCCCCATCATCGGCTGATTACTCATAAGCTAATGTAAAATTCTGAGACGATAACCGTCTGAAAAGAGATGTTTAGTTCAATTAACTTCTTTTCAGTTGAAGTTAACAACTGATATAGGAATTGCAGCTAGAGGTGCAACAACTAATATCATAACATGGTCATGGAGGCCATAACGTCTCACTCACGACCCACAATCGATCCTCATTTACATGTAATTAACATTTGGACACATTTTTAGGTGGAAAATTCAACCCATGTACATATGAGTAGGTTCACTTGGTTTACATTTTATCTTTAATGGGGCAAATTGGAAAACTTAGGTAAAATGAAACGGTTTTGAATATGGGTTAAGACTAAGGCTTGAATGGGGAGAATTTAGAGTTCAAACATTGCGATTAACCTAGTTTCTCATGGATTATGTGGAATCAACAAGTTGCTGTTTTATATCCCAATAAAGACCAGGTATTCCTACGAAGCCAACTCCTACCCAAAACCCTCAATTGTAGTATTATTTTCTGCGTAGCGAATGTGAAACTTACGTTTGGCTACAAAAGTTATGAATGTCAGCTTAAATGAATGTGTTGCCGTTAAAAGCTATGTATGTTGTAAGGGACCATCGATATGTTTACCTTCTAAAAAGATTTATCTAATATGTGATTCGCAAGGGCTTTGTGGCCTACTTGTTCATGCATCACCACCTTTTGTTTTACCTCATAATTTCACAACTCTTCAGTGAATATAGGTATGGTCACACTTCACAGATATCATAAAGCTTTGATGCATTTAGAGAAGTGAATATTTAGTCTATTTGTTATGAATTCAGATATACTGTGTCTACAAAAACATAATAGGATGTATTGTGGGTGATTAAGCAGATACCGCGAATTATGTTCATTCAGTATGTTACTTGCAGAAACGCGATGACATACACATATTATTTATTAACTTGCGCAGCTTTCATTTTTTAGGTAAAATTGAGGGCATCGATCGCTAGTAGTGTTTATTGTGTCAATCCAAGCGGGCTGAAACTGGAGATTTGTCCTCTTATAGATAATTTCTGGAGAGTAGGCGAGGAGGTATCCGCCTTACCTTCACATAGCTGCAGACAATATGCACAATCATCCTACATTTTGTATACCCAAAAGTCATTATTTGTTTCCAAATTTTCCTATTTGACGCTTATTGTATGTCCTCCATGACTTAAATTTAATATCTTGTTATGCACAACAACAAAATTTTAGGAAAATATAGTCCCGTACTAAAATCGAAATACGGACAAGCTGCACATTAGTGTTTCAAAATGGTACACGTTTCATCTGTATATGTAATGATTTTACCAGATTAACAACTTTGTATGTTTTTGGAATTTCTTTTTTACTATACTTATCTATTTATTTTCAAGTACATAAATTTGCCTGAAGTTAATACCATCCATTGCAGCTTATTTTATTTTACTTCTGTCAAGCGAAACACAAGCGAGATTCCTCTCGACTCAACGACGTTTAGCCCCACGCTTCGCGGCGAAGCGCGGGCTAAAAACCTTGTTAATATTGTACATCCAGACTGATTCACATATCAAACATCCAGATTATAATTAATATTCTTCATTGTTGTGAATCACGGTGGTGGTGGGTGAGATTGGTTGTGGAGGCGGTGCTTGGTAGTGATGGTGGTGGAGAGACTTGGTGGTGGCGTCGATGATTGATGGTGGTGGTAGCGGCGGTGGATTTGAAATATAAAATTTAACAGATAATCGTTAAATATTTAACGAAAATACCCAAATTGGCCAAAAAAATAAGTTGTGTGCCTTTTTATGCAACAAAAAAAGTACGATGCCTTAATTGAAAATGACCCTTTTAGTTTGTGAGGAAACCA
>BQNB010082799.1:0-29222 GCA_026074375.1 Tanacetum coccineum
TATTGCATTCATATCATAACCTGTAAATCTTTTGTAAATCTTGTAAAGTTGTGTAGTTGCTAGATCTTGGCGATCTTTGTAAGTATAGTTAGATCATGGTGATCTTACCAAGTAGTGCTGGATAGTTGTGATATAAGTAGTGTCATGAAGAAGTCTTAAAGTTATGAAGAATTTGTGAAGTTATGAAGTCGTGAAGTTGTGTTGTGATAGATTGGTTCTAGCTAAGATTAGAACTCGACATTTAGCTTTGTGTCGTAAATCAGTGTAAGCAACGTTGTGTACTGTTTTCTCCGCCATAAGGGAGCTTGTTGACATAGTGAAGAAAACTCTCGAGTTAGGTCCTCAGGGAGTGGAGTAGGGCGAAGAGATGCTTCGCTGCTGAACCACTATAAATCCTCGCATTGTGGTTTGATTGTTCTTACTCCTATCTCTTGTCTTGCATTACTTTCTCATACTATCTTATTAATTGTTTAGATAGGTATATTGTTTATATTGTGCAAGTATTGAATTCACATAAAGTCGAATCTAGAATTCTTACAAACACTTTAAAACCTTAAATTAAAAAGCGGTAAACTATTCAACCCCCATTCTAGTTTTCCACACGGCCCCCTTAAATACCAGGCGACCCCTATATACATCTGGGACCGCCCCTTATTTAAGGGACCGCCACCAGGAGTCACGAGATTTTTCACTGTATTCTCTAGATTTTCTATGCAGTTGACTATCCTCTCTATAGACCCAGCTATATTCTTGCATTTTCTTAAACACCTTTTGGAATCTAAATTTTACCATCCCATGCTTTATTTCTTTAATCCACATTTTCTTAATTAAATACTTATCATCCTCACTCTCTTCATCATCTCCACCATCATCCTCTTCATTCTTCTTTTACTCCCATGGCTTCCACCCAAGCTTTCTCCTCTAATCCCTCCAAGAAAATCAAACTAACCATCATTCTACCAAGAAAACTCTTTGTGGATTTAACTAATGAAGATGATGACACTACCACACCTTCTCCCATAATAAAATCCTCATCTCCATCTCCACCAAATGCACCATCAAAAACTCCATCAACCAAAGATACATCATCTACTTTTGGCACTACTTCTTCCTCATTTGAGTCAAAACCACAATCTTCACCCCTTTAATGAACACCTTTCTCCTCTAACCCTTTTCTTGATGATAACTTAGATGCTCCTCCACGACCTTCAAATCCAATTCCACTTCAAAGTCACCCCTCTTTGGATATTACCCTCTCACTCTCTCTAATTACTCCTCTTGTTCACTTGTTTAAGTTACCCTCACCAGCATCACCACCACCACCACCACCTCAACCACCAATCATGGGTATCCTATCTATTTCAATGTTCTTGATAACCATGTTGCAAATTTTATTTGTTGTTTTCTCAACCGTAACCTCATCCTTTCTCTTAGTGTGAGATGCATTTCATGCTCTCCCACATTGAATATCTCCTCACTTCCGCCATTGCCTCACCTTCTCCACCTCACCTTGAACATCTTTGATGTCTCTAAATAATGCTTCACCCTAACTTTTGCTTAAAGCCATTATCCATGAATCAAGAATCATCTAGGATTTATGAAGTATTTAGACTATTAGTGTAGCTTTGTTTAATTTATTACCTCTAGTCTTGTAAGAAATTCATATTCTCATGTATGAATTTACTTTATTATGAATGAATTTCTATTATTATAGGTGACTTGCCTGAATTATTTAGTTAATTTTTTTACATAGTCATTTACGTATATATTTGTCGTAATCTTGCTACTAGTTAGAAATATTTCTTGCACTTGTCTTTCTAACTCGATTTTGTAGCAAAATCCCATATGCTTGATCCCTTGGTGCCCTAAACGAGGGGGAGTATACATCAAGGGAGAGTCTTGGCATCGTCGATATCGTTCTTTCTTCACTCGACGATCAACCTTTTTGGATTCGACAAAAAAGGGGAGAAATAGATTAAAACTCATTAATAACTTGCAAATTTTATTTTTATATAAAATGAGTTTATATTTTGTCATCATCAAAAAGGGGGAGATTGTTAGTACAAATAATGTCTAAAAATGTTATTTATATTTTTCAACCTCTCTACATTTTGAAGATGACAAAATGTAAAAACGTTTACGATAAATATAAACGTTTACATGTTATTAATCGTAAACTTCCATTTCGACGTAAATCACTTAAGGTATGTATAAACAAATCATTAAATATAATTAGTGATCAAGAAAATATTTTTTCTTAAACATTACATTTCTACAAAAGTATTTTTACAAAGATAAAAATATACAAAATATTTTTATTTATTAAAGAAATATTTTAATTAAATATAAAAATTTAAAATCTAGTTTCTCCCCAAAATGGAAGCTTCTACACCAGATTTAACCTTCCCCACTACAAGATAAAAATGGGAGCGTCTACATAGGGGCGGCCCCCTGATAGGCAGAACGGCCCCCAGATACATCTGGAACCGCCGCCAGGAGACGTTACCATTTCCTGGCTATAAATATTGCACTATTCCCTGCAGTTTTTCAGACCTCTTTGCACAGATTTTTCAAATCTCTTTCTCTCACTATAATTCTCTTTCTCTCTCTAAAGCTCTTGATCACTAACATTGTTTAATCTTGTTTTAAGTGATCCAATCTCATCTTCTTCCTTCTTCTATCAAGTGCAAGAGAAGAACACTCGTATTCGCTAAGAACGAAGTGTTGTAGATTAGTATCTTCTTCTATCTTCTTCTAAGATCCAAACCTCTATATTCTTAATCTTGTGTAAGTGTGTAAAATGGAATAGTGTATAAATCCGATAGTGTTGATTGTCTGTGGGTTAGTATTTTAGTCCTTAAAATACATTGGTGAAGTGGTAGATTGGTTCTAGCTAAGATTAGGACTCAAAATTTAGCTTAGTGTCAGAAAATAAGATAATCGACGTGTAAAAGATTTTCTCCGCCTAAAGGGAGCTTGTGGACATAGTGAAATCTTGAGTCAGATACTCGAGGAGTGGAGTAGGGCGAAGAGGAGCTTCGTAGCCGAACCACTATAAATCTTGGTGTTATGGTTTAATTGTTCTATCACTTATTTCTCTTATCTTGTTTACATCTCTTATTTATTGTTTGTATTATGATCGTGAGTAGATAGATATATTGGTGGTTCATATTGTTTATTGATTGGACATATATTCGAATCTAAGCATTTTTATAAGCAAAGTTTTAAACGGTAATTAACTTGTAAACTATTCAACCCCCTTTCTATTTTCCACATAGTAGAAGAAGAAAACAACTATAACCCAAGGTCCAAAGTGCCACAAACATACCGTAAAATCCATTTAAGAGCCAAAAAATGAGGCTCCCGAGGATCATGCATATAAAGACAAACTTGCTGTACTGCATAAGAAGTATAAGGGCGAGTAAAAGTAAGATACTGAAGAGCACCTGCAAGACTCTGATAGAACTTCGGATCAGATACTGGATGACCATCAGCACCCAGTTTGGATTTCGTATCAACAGGAGTCCGAGTGGGGTTACAACCAACCATATGAGCCCTCTTAAGAATCTCAGTAGCATACTTACACTGAGATAAGAACATCCCTTATGAATCACAAACAACAGAAATACCCAAAAAGTAATTAAGTGGACCAAGATCCGTCATAGAAAACTCCTGATGCAATAAAGTAATAATCTGCTTTAACAAAAACTCAGAGGAAGTCATGATAACAATATCATCAATATATAATAATAAAAAAGTTATGTTATTCCCCTGTCTGTAAATAAATACTGACGAGTCACAACGGCTATGAGTAAAACTAACACGCGTAATGCATGCAGCGAAACACTGAAACCAAGCATGTGGTGCCTGCTTAAGACTATAAAGAGACCTATGCAATAAACACACGTAGTCTGGATATGTAGAATCCTTAAAACCAGTAGGCTAATTCATATAATCTGTCTAAGATAAATCACCATGTAAAAAGGAATTCTTGACATCAAGCTGATGAACAGACCAATGTCGAGAAGTGGCCAGACTAAGGACAATCCAAATAGTAGCCGGTTTGACAACCGGACTAAAGGTCTTATCAACATCAATACCCGATAACGGTATGTTGTCATTCGCTACAAGACGAGCCTTGTAGCGACTAAGAGTATCACCTGCTAAGTGCTTATGTCGAAACAACCACATACAACGAATAATATTTGCAACTACAGGTCGAGGCACAAGTGTCCAAGTGTTATTTTTAATAAGTGCATTATATTAATCATTCATAGAATTTTGCCAATTTGAATCATTAAATGCCTCGATATATGATTTTGGTAAGGGTGAAGTGGTAGACACATGAAGATTTAGACATTTAGTAGGACGATTAGACCCAACACGAAAATGTGTGACCATGGGATAAACCAAAATCATATTTGGGTTAGTGGATGTAGGCTGTGATATTTGTTATGTATGGACAATAGGGAACGAAGGAGGAACAACTGATTGGGTTAATTATGGAGTAATGGGTTTTTAGGCCACAGGGGTTATCGCATGTGTTGGGCTATGGAAATTTTAGGCCGGTGAACTGGGTAGAGGTACGGGATCAGGGGTAGTATTTTGCTCAGGAACCATCATATTTGTATTGTCAATAGGGTTGGTTTGTGTAGGTGAATTACGTATTATAAGTGTAATAATATTAGAGGGCTCATCTAAAAAATTATATGAGGGATGCGAGGTGGGTGTCATAGAACCAAACATAAATACTGTTTCATCAAAGGTAACATGTCTGGAAATAATAATTTTGTTTCTATTTAAGTCAAGACAACGATGACCACGGTGATTAAAAGCATGTCCCAAAAATATAGATGGTGTAGCACGTCGTTCAAGTTTGTGACTTGTATGAAGGTGCTGGTAACACAAACAAACAAAGGTACTTAAAAGGCTATAGTTTGAGTTAGTACTAAGCAAACGTGTGTGAGGTGTTTCATTGTTGATAGCACTCGAAGGTAAAATATGTAATAAGTATATAGCCATATTGAGAGCTTCGACCAAAAAATAAGGAGGAAGGTGAGCTTGAAAAATTAAGGTCCGAATAAGGTTGTTGATGGTTCATATCATTCTTTTGGATTTACCATTTTGTTGGGAGATATTTAGACAAGAAAAACGAAACCGAATGCCTTTAGAGGCAAATAAGGTATGTAAGGCGTGGTTGTCAAATTCACCACCATGATCACACTGAAACGACTTAATTTCACACTTAAACTAAGTATTAACTAAATTACAAAACAATTCAAATTTAGACAAAACATCTGATTTATTAATCAACGGATAAACCCAAACATAATGCGAATAATGATCCAAGAATAAAACATAGTACTTAAAATCTAAAAGACTTGGAATGGGTGAGGTCCATAAATCCAAGTGAACAACGTCAAAAAAAGACTTAAATAAAGTATAAGAATTAACAAATGGAAGCCTCACGTGTTTGCCAAGCTGACAAGCATGACAAAGAACGGGAGGTTTCTCTTTATTACACGAAATTGAATGACTAAAAATAAGACGACACAACACTTCACTTCCTGGATGTCCAAGTCGCTGGTGCCACACATGCTGACTGGTAAGAAAGGCTTGAGGGATGGTATAAGGCTTTGTGACCGGGTAAAGATCCCCCTGTGCTATCACATCGGAGAAGCACTCGACGTGTCAGGAATCCTTAACAGAAAAACCAAAAGCGTCAAACTCAACAGTACAATTATTATAAACTAATAGACATAAATTAATTTTTTTACAATATTAGGAGTTATAAAAACATTATTGAGATGAAGTGGTCTATGAAAGGTTGGCAAAATATTATGGCCAGAGTTTGTAACAGGTATGGAATACCCGTTAGCAACTAAGACCGATGTATAAATGCACATGTTAAAAACATCACTAATATTAGTAACTGAATTATTAAGATGAGAAATCACACCTGTATCCATATTCCAAGCATCCGGGGTATGATCCTGAAGTGTTAGTGCACTAAATGCATTGGGCAATAAAGTTTCATGACCCGCTGGCTGACCCGATGATCCCACAGAAGTAGGCTGACCCGGCTGTCCCAGAGTAGTAGATTGGGCCGGCTGATATTGCTGTTGGGCCGGTTGACATTGTTGTTGGGCCGGACAAGAGTGGGCCGGTTGATGCTGCTGTTGGACCGAAACCCAGGTGGGCTACTAAATGAGGCAAAGGGCTGGGCTGGTCTATATGTGCTCGTATGAAGTGCTACAAGACCAGGAGTAACATTGTTTCCATTACGTGAATGTACTTCTTGAGTTCCAATACACGACTGTCCTACTCCTTGATTCCCATGATACATAAATTGAGCCATAAGTGCTTGTTGAGTGTAAATTAAGGCCATCACTTGTTCTTGTGTCATATTATGAGTGGTGGTCGAAGAGGAAGTAGGACGAACATTACTAGTTGACCAAAGCGAGTTATTACCATTTACCCTATTAGATGTACCCCTATGCATGAACTTACAAGTCTCACCAAAACAACAAAAACCTCTAGCAAAATTGAAACAAGGCTAGCAACATTAAGACACCGAGTATTATTACATTTATTAGCCAATAAAACCATAAGTGAAGATGAAGTAGAATCAATATGTCACAACCCGAGAATTTCTGTTCAATAATTTAGCCGGTTCCGTTTAGTAATTTCAATTTTTAAAGTTTCGTTTAGTTTTTCTGTTTAACCGGGAAGTTGTTCCGTTATTATTTGAGAATCGTCACTGAGAGCGAACCGTGACACCAAACGTTGTATTATTTTAGCAATAGCCGCGTTTTATGTTTTAAGGCGATATTTAAAATTTCATAATTTTTCGTGATATCGTTACTCGTTTCGTTAATTACGTGTTCCGTGGAATTTAAACAAGACTTGTCATGTATGCTAAGACCTTAGGCAATTAAATGTGTTTGAGACACTAGTGATCTAAATTAATTTGAGACCATTTTGGTCCCTTGTGCTTCTTATACACGGTCCAAAACCTACAACATGTAAACATTAAGATACCATTTTCAATTTGAATTCATAGACAATCTTCCAACAAATGGGAAAGGAACTAGTTCTAGTAAACAGTGATATGAGGATCATTTTGGTCTCCTTCTTTGTCCCTTCATGCAGTAACACCTACAAAACACACCTGTTGTAGTTTGAAATTCTCCTTAAATGCATTTTTACTTCTCATTTCTTGCATAACATTTCACATATACAAGTTTCACTCTCTCTTGCTCCTTCTCTCTCTAAAACACACGAACCAACACAAACACATACATAAATCCATACATTTTTAACTTTCAATCATTATATTTGAAGACAAGTTAAAGGTTTGATCATCTAAGATCATTGGGTTAAAATATAACGTTTGGTTATTCTTATCTTTGTTCATCTCTAAAAATCATTTTTCTTTGTCATGCCCGTGTACCACCGCTTGTTCCGAGTGACCCTACTTTTTGACGTATACTCTTTACCTTATCATCAAGGTGAGTTCATAGCCCCGCACTTTTACTCGTTTTGAATAAATGTTTTATAACTATGGGGTTGGGAAAACATTGATTGTTTTATAAAAACCAGACACATGTCCTTCATGAGAATTTTTACTGTTTCGGTTGCCTAAGTAGCGCTATGACCTCAATTGCCCTAAAAACTCTCATGAACTGTTAATCATCTTGACGGAGTACGGTTGTAGGCGAGCCGAGAGTGAATAAATAATCTATTAGGACTAATTATCCCTATCCGGATAAGTCACACTTACTACCCAGGGGTCACCCGATTAAACGGATATATGTCATGTCAAATTTCGGATAAGAAATCTTAGGTCGGATTTCCTCTATGGCAATGCAACCTATAGCTATATGAAAGCTATGTCTCAGAATTTGCATCGGAGTCATGAGTTTAGTGCCAACGTAAAAATCTATTTATGTGAAGTTGTATTTGTTAATAACTGGCCGCATGCCTGTAAAATCTTGTGGTCCAATAGTACATCAAATTAATCCTAGAATTCTCTATACTTTATGTGACTGTTTAAAGCAGTTTTTCTAGCTGAATTAGCTTGGAAGATGTTGCCTGATCTATATGAAGTCTAATTGCCCGAACCAGTTTTCAGATTTCATCTATGTTATCTTAAATAACGTTGTTGAACCTATTAAAGCTTCCGCATTTTAACTTTTAAATCTTTTAAATTTGATTGATGCAAACTTATTATTATTTTAAATTTATGCAACGGTGTTTATTTTTAAAACGTACCCTTAGAGGTCGTTCTTTATGCTTTGTACTTGAGATATCCGGGAACGTCACGCCTCCGGACACGTATTCCGTCCAGGGCCCGTTTAGGGGTGTGACACAATAGATGTAGCTTGAGCCCTCGACTTCAACCGTATCTCCTCGGTAGTGAGCATAGAGCGAACCGTCTTAAGATCCGAAAATGGTTCCCGATGAACAATAATACCGGAGACGTTGTCATACTTATCGGGAAATTCTTTAAGAGCAATAGTAACCATATCATCATTGCCAATAGGAGACCCGAGACTAGTCAAAATAGTAGCAATGGACTTCATCTTACAAAATTAAGCATCAATGCTCTAATCCCCAAGCTTCTAAAAATGTAAATCAGCCTTCAATGTAATAGAACGAGTGCGCTTATTGTCATTGAAAATCAAAGCAATAAGATCTCACACCCACTTAGCCATTTAAGGATCTTCAACAACAAGCCGTTGTTAAAGGGTTATGGACAATGTCATGAAGATCCATAAAAGTATAATGGAGTCAATCTTCAATCATTCTGGAGTGAGAGGCGACGGGTTACTCAATGTTGCTTCATTGGTTGGCTCACCCAAAACGAGTTTTAATACTTCAAAACCTTTACAAAGGATTTTGAAGAAGTACACCCAAGACGAGTAGTTCATCTCATCTATATCGAGTTTAACGAGAACTAGGGTTGTGAAGTTGTTGACGGTAATGAACTTATCCGAAAGCAAGATGACAGGTGGTGTAGCTGTAACAGTCATGGTGATGGATTAGGGTTCAGTAAACAGTAATTGGGTTAGGGCTCAGATTTGATGAAGTGAACAGTGAACTTTTATAGGTGTAGGGTTTGTGAATCGTGTAACAAACACGTCAACATGAAGCACTAATAGATTTAACACACAAAGATCAAACACACGTTATTAAACCATGAAGAACAAATACCAAATGGATAGCAAGCACGAAGATCAAACCGTTATTAAACTGCTAATAAATTTAACACACGTCGACTGGTAACACGACGAGTACCAACGATTGACGTAAACCCTTGAACAGGTCAAGTGGTATTAAACCAACAATGCTAACGGTCGACTTATCCTGGAAACAAAGAAAAGAACCTGTTGACTGGAAGAGAAGAAACCAACGATCGACAAAACATTTATAGAACAATGAGGGTTTAAGGTGCAGAAGAAAGACAATTTTTAGTGTTTAGGGATCAGTTTTGTTAAGGTTATGATACCATGTTAGAGGTAAATTATGTATGCATTGATATCAAAGAATCGTACATAATATAGAGTTACAAAGAATATATTAAGAGCGAGCTTGAGCCCAAACATATTAAACCAATAAGTAATCCTAGTCCAATACCAAAATAACGACTAACATGATAATGGCTAACAACTTCCTAAAGTTGATGCGTATGTTGTTAGTTGGTGTTTTTTCTTTGTAAAATGGTCTTTTTTGTTTTTGTTCTTCATATATTTGACACATGTTTTTTTCACTCGTATTACTGATCATAAAAGATATTACTTCAACCTTGACCTAAAATTTGACTTCTCAACTGGCCAATGTGAGAGCATTTTGCAATTGAGCTCTCCTATCGGTCAGTAAAATGTCCAATTTGGCCAGAAAGATGGTCCTGTAATGAAAATGTTTCAAAGCATATAAGTACGTGATCGTTTAGATTAATTTTAGTTTTATTCTAAAGATTTATTAAAGTCTTTTGATATATATTATTGGTATGGTTCTGTTTACTTTTTTTAGATATACATTATTGGTATGGTTCTGTTAACATAAATTACAGATTGGTTGAGATAATATATTGGATACGATCATAAATTTATTAAATAATACGAGTAAGATACAAGTGATGAAGTGAGAAAGAAATTGTACATGATAATATGTATATTAAAAAAATATAATGGGTGTTTGATATATGCATATTAATTTGAACTCGTAAAATATAATGAGTTTAAAACACATAACATAATCTCTCATCAATATAATATAGAAGTTGAAGATCTCCTATTGACTGCTCTGCATGATTGCCTGATCTCCCCTTGTGTTCCTGTAAGCACTGGGGTGGCACCCAACTTAACCATCGCTTAACCAAACTTGAATTGAACGAGCAATGGCTTTAACTGTTGACTTGGTTAAACTATCCAGTGCTAATTCTTGATCAATTTGAAGTACTCCACTACGCAGCACTATCTAACTGTAGAAAGATTTGTACATAATTGCGGAGCTGAAAGGGTTTTGATCCAAGTTTGTAGTGCGATCAACATTTGAAAACTGAGGGCATGTACGTTTCAAAGATAACAAGATCCACCTGTCCATGTTCGGGTCTAGTTTCCTGCTGTTCTTGAAGTTGTAAGGACGGTCTTGAAATAATGAGCAGTGAGCGATCCCAATAGTGTGACCAGCTACAAAAAATACACGCGATAAAGCAAAACGGTATATGTGATAAATAGAGGTTATTCTTTTAGATACACGGAACTTGATTAATCATAGCAATAAGCATGGATGAAATTGTAGTGGCACATTACCAAAAAGATAGACCATGTCGGTGGCGTTGAGTCCTTTGCTAGCAAAAGCTGTAATTGCATTCGACACTGATACGGAAGCAGATGGGATGATTGCAGCATTTTATGCAATAGACACAGATCCATCTCTTCTTCCTGTTCGAACAACATATCTACCTCCACCACTCTACATTAATTCTCAAAGTTAAAGCAACCATAAATAAAGATAACTATAAAGTTATGACAGGATGAGGTGCCTTTCGTACTACTTACAAATGAAACGGCGTCTCTTGTAGCCAAAACGATTATATCAGCACAAGAAACCACTCCTGGACAAACTCTCTCAACCGCGGATTTTGCAACATCAATGACATGGTAGCGTCTAACACTTAAATTTGGTGGTGCATTTTTCTCAGAGTTGCTTCTGTCTAGTAGCAGTGACGCATCACACCCTTTAATTCATGCAAATTACGTTAGGAAGATTAGTTAACACTCTATTGAAAATATTATACTATATGCATGTAATGTGCTTACATGCACGTGATGCTTGTAACTAATTAGATTATGTCATATGATCACTAACTTAAATCCAATCAATCATGTTTTCTATGGTCAATCTTTTTTACTTCAAAATGGCGAGACAACATGATTACTTAGAGTTAAGTTAATAGTGTTGGAACTTGTGGGTTTTCATTAACAAATGTATATTGTATATATCCCACTAAATGGGCGAATGAAGTGAATGGTTAATTAGAAATGGATATTAGCGACAGTATTAGTGACAGTTATTCTGTCACAAACCGTTGCTAATTAATCATTATTATCGAAAAGACGCACCAATTCAGAAAGCTGGTGGTTAAATGTGTTAAACGGGTGTATGTAACTGACCATCACGACTGTTTGAAACGTTATAGATTAGTGACGGTTTTTCTGTCGCTATGTCGCTCGCTAAACCGTCGATGATAGCACCTTTTTATGAACTATTATGACTATTTGGATGGTTACGAGTCTCCTTATAAATATGGCCATCTTTCTGCGTTTTTTCATCTTCCAAAACACTCAATTCAATATATAGAAATTACATACGCTTGATGTTCATGTGAACTTTGTGTACGCTGCATAAAGTTCTATTGTTTGAGGTCGAATCCTGAGAAGTAATTAGTCACGAATCCCACAAGCGTAAATAGTGGGGGCGAATATTCTTTGAGAATAGTGATTATCACGTCCTCAATTCTGATTATATTATTACCAAAAAATCTGCCATATTCTAACAAACTTAAAAATATTAATCACGGATCAAAGTGCTGGTTTAAGGATGTTTGGAAGTGATACAATCAAACTGTACAAGATGGATGGGATGAACTTTACTCACTAGAAGGAAAAAATGAAATTTCTATTGACTGCATTCAAAGTGTACTATGTTCTGGAAGGGCTACCAATTGACGTTATGACCGAAGAGGAACAAAGGAAGCGTGATCAAGATGAAACTCTACGCAGGGGATACATTATGAGTACCCTCACTGACCTACTATATGATCTATACACACCAATGACTTTCGCAAAGGAAATCTGGAATTCTCTTGAAGAGAAATACACCGCTGAAAAAAATAGGCAGATAAGTTTATCACTTTTAAATTCTTTGAATTTGCTATGGAAGATAATGTGTTTATTTTAGATCAAGTTCTTGAATTTCTTATTCTGGTTTCTAAATTTAAAAATCTTAACATTGAAATCCCAGAAAAGTTATTGGTTGGGCTGATGTGTCGTTGTGTAGGTGTTATTTATGTATCAAGTTATACTATTTATTTTATGCCGACTATACCTGAAAACAACACTTTAACGGGCAGTGTACCTGGTAAGATGAAGTTTTATGGTAAGTAGAGTGTCGATCACTAAGAGCGAGAGCGTTAATTCCTAATTCTATCAGTATTTTAGTTATCTAAGTTAAACCTAAAACTAATGCAAAAAGGGGAGGTTTCAGCCTGAAAGATTGGCACGAGTTTTAGGTATCTAACCTGAGGTTTTGATAACAAGTAAAGCAATAAACACACACAAAAAGATACACAAACGATAGAGGAATGGTCAAGAACTAATGTAAGGAAAACGTATCAACCATGAATAATCCGATAAAACGCAAGTTTGTTTATTTAGTGCAATGATTGTTTTATCTCGAAGGGGCATATCATCCCTAGACTTATGCGGTACTTCTTCCTAAGACCTAGACATGATAATCCTATCATAATTAGACGCATCCGCATAAAGCAAGCATTTGTTGATTATAATCTATCTTAAGAGATTAATAATGGTGCTCTTACTAAACCCTATCTCATAGAGACTTTACTCACTTACTGCTTAACGGCTCTTTATATACTAGTAGTCCACTGTCTGAGTCCTTACCAATTGATTAGAACATACTGGTTGGTACCAAGGTCACCTTATGGCTCAACTAAGCTCACAACCAAAGGGCTAAGATATGTCAATATTTATGATCCTATGATTCTAGATATATAAATTACGATATGGAGAGCTATCCCGGACTCTTAGCCTACGCCCAAACAACACCGAAGTTGCAGCGTATTAAATATGTAGGACTAGACCTAGTTGAATAATAGGTCGCATACTTAAGCACGTAAACGAATATAAATTGATAAACATAAACAACAATCAACGATAAATTAAGCAATCAAGATAAACAAACCAAACATTAGATCTTCATAAAGGTATCAGCTGATAGTCATTGTAAAACTACACATGGTTTGATATATGAACGATAAAAATAAAGAAACCTTAATCGAACACGTATTCGGTTGCGCAAAGATTACAAGAGTTTTCCTATGATCTTGAGGCTCTTTTCTGACCTTCTAGGCTCCTTTATTCGTCTCTTGGTCGACTTGGTGGTTTAGGGATTCACTTCCATACCTAAAACTGAGTTTAGGGTCGTCTATTTATAGAGTCTAGTAGTCGGTTCGATACGCCGTATCGGGCGATGTGGGATACGGCGTATTGGGCTTTCTTGGAGTAAGGACCACGTTTGATATCTTCCAGAATCTTCGTGTATAATAATCCTTGGATACAACGTATAGAGGCTTCTGGATACGGCGTATTAGTCTTTATGTCTTCGTAGTTTCTTGTAAGTATAGGCACGGATACGCCGTATCTTCTTGATGGATACGGCGTATTGGGTAAATCCAGTTTGTTCTTCTTTGTTGACCAAAGTATTACATACGGCGTATCGTTGATGTGGATACGGCATATTATTCAAAGTTAGGCAATGGTATTTTGATTCGTCAAAGTCTTGGATACGTCGTATAGGTCTAGAATAATACGGTATGTCCAGTAGACTTTCTCGAACTCTACGTTTATGCTCTAAAATGCGTGCCTTTTAGCATAACTTCACCAAGTACTCCATAATTACTGAAATTCTCAAATACATAACGATTAAGTAACAATTCTTTGCAATAACTATACATAGTGGGTTAATAACATGGGATAATTTATGCTATAAAATAGACGTTATTTGATGTCATCAGTTACGCCGTAATCAATTATTAAATACGAAGATTTGGTGCTGACGAGGCATTACGGCGTAACGTCCCGCTGGAGTTACGCCGTAAAATATTATTATGGAAAAGATAATTATGCTGACTAAGGGTTACGGCGTAACGTGTGGATTTAATTACGTTGTAACATATTTTTACACTACATGATGGAAATCCACGTCAGAAGGTTTACGGCGTAACGCAGTCGATGTCGTTACGCCGTAAAGTATGAGTCATCACAGGGACGTAATATGTGCAAAAAGATTGATTGTTTCACTCTACACCACAAAGTTGAGGGACTAAACTCGTATAACGACCAAAGTTCATATTTATTATAAAAGATGAATCAATTGTACATTTTGGGGATATCATTCCATCCAGGTGGTTTAGTCGCCAATTAGAAAAGAAGGAAAAAAACTATGAAGTAGCTTGGTGAAGGGCAAATCCTTCGGGGTTTGCCATGGCGTTCGACTAGTGGATCGAGAGCATTAATTAAGCACAAAGTTTTGTAATCATACTTTGAAATTATTTTGTCAAATATAATCATCGATATTATTTTGATTGAGCAGATCATGCGATTTAATTTATTGTTGTTATGTTATTAATTGTGCTTTATTATTTGCTCTTGGCATTTAATTATTTAATTATCTTTTTGATTATTAAGTTATGATCTCGTTGTTTTATCACTTTCTTATTATGTATATTAAGTGCATTTAATTATCCTTATGCGTTGTAAGAGTATTAAGTTGAGGTCAAAAAGACCCTAACAGATATGATCATTATTCATTGGTATACGAACCCATGACCCCTTAAAAATTGATATCCGTATAGGAGTACAAACTAATAAGGAGACCCCTATTTAGATTAAGTGTATCTCATAAGATAATGCTAAAAAGAGTCCGCGAACCAAACTTGCACTAGAGATCTTTTGACTTAAAGGTGTTTTTCTTTCCTTTCAAGTTTTTGTCCACCACTATACCAATTCCCTTTTCGACAAGTAAGGCTTACCACCAAAACATCTCTACAATAATCTCAAATACTCAAACAAGTTTTCTTTTCTTCCTGCTTTCGTTAGAAAAAAGAGAAGAAGGATGCAATTAGTGGAGCGTGAGTTAGGGCAGTGTGTGAGCGAGGAAAGCGCGGTGTTCGATATGGTTTGTCTGTTGTACAGGGGGGCGGGGGGGTCTGCAGCTCTGGTAATCGTGGACGAGACACTTACCTCTACGGAATGCTGTCAGACAAGAACACTAATTACGAGAGGTATTAACGACACGATCTATACCACTACACACACTAACATCACTGCCTCCTAACACAAGTGTGATTATACAAACCACACACCCCACATAACCACCCCAAAAAACCCCGACCCTTATACAGCAAACAAAAAACACTTCCCAAAAACCACCCCCCCCAATCCACACAAAAACACACGCATGCTTAAAACCACACAACACACCCAACACACTACTAACCAGATACAACAACTCTCCCATACCCTCACCCGCTGCTAGCCCTCGCTTCCTGCTACACATTAGACCCGCGCATTAAACCTCCCCCCCCCCACACCTCACACTGTCGATAAACCAGATCAACACCCTTAGCCAGACAGGCCTAACCCGCCTCATCGCTTGTGTAGGATTCCTTACCCTACCTTACTATCCCAACCTCGACACTCGCGCCCCACCATAAACGAACTAGCACAAACAAAACACCCCCCCCAACAATCAGCGCAACATCTACACCTAAAGCTACAAGAGACAGCGGGTAATCTAATAAAAACGTAGACCAGCAGCTGACGAACTGCATCCACGGTGATAAGCAAAGAACCATGCCAAACCATACCAGACCATCCTAACACAACCTCAAGATCATAAAAACGGTCTTTGCTACCGGTGTACCGCGCAATAGCCTCCACCCCTGCAACACCCGATCACTTGGCCCGCCTTCGTTACAAAAAGTCTATCACGACAACAATCTAACCCCTGGGAAAAATCACCCAACACACACTATCCCCCAGCAAGCATAAACTAACGCTCCCCAACACCAATCCACCCCTAAAATGTGACCCGCCCGCTTACGCACTCACAACAACTCATGCACCCAGCTTATCACATTAACCAACCCACAGAAACAACACAAACACCCACAACAACACAAAATTACACTCATCAAGAACCACAAAAAACTAAACAACGCTACTTAAAACTTCTCCTGCGACTGCCGTTCGCTCTTACATTAAAACCTACATCGTGCCAAAATACTCACTGGCGATATTAATAGAGAACCAACTCTCTACGCCCTTCTACCTAGACGATGAGTTCGTTCCACACACTGACAATCCTGACGCACTAAAGCAGCACGGAATCAATTACTACCCATTCGTGTAAAGTGTAGTGATTGGTCACGAAAGGAGACGTGTATGCAGAATCCTCAACGACGAGCAATTAGTCGCGTCTATGACTACGAGTCATAGTACTAACATTGCGTCTCAATCTAAGAGAACATGTATCAATGACCATGAAGACGATAGTCCTAAGAAAGCAGGAAAGAAAACTTGTTTGAGTATTTGAGATTATTGTAGAGTTGTTTTGGTGGTAAGCCTTACTTGTCGAAAAAGGAATTGGTATAGTGGTGGACAACTAGAAAGGAAGAACACATTTAATTACAAAGATCTCTAGTGCAATGTTTGGTCGCGATCTTTATATCACTTACTATGATAATACACTAATCCTAAATAAGGCGGATCCGCCTTATTAGTTTGTACTCCATATCCGGATATCAATTTTAAGGGGTCATGGGTCGACCACCAATGAATATTGATCCTTCTATTGGTTTGACCTCAACTTAATACTCATACAGAGCACAAGGATCACTTAAACGCACTACATAAAATAATTAAGAAAGCGATAAAACAACGAGATCATAACTTAATAATCAAAAAGATAATTAAATTATTAAATGCCAAGAGCAAATAATAAAGCACAATTAATAACATAACAACAATAAATTAAATCGCATGATCTGCTCAATCAAAATAATATGGGTGATTATATTTGACCAAAATAAATTAAAGTATGATTACAAACTGTGCTGAATTAATGCTCTCGATCCCCTAGTCGAACGCCATGGCAAACCCCCGAAGGATTTGCCCTTCACCAAGCTACTTCGTAGTTTTTTTCCTTCTTTTCTAATTGGTGACTAAACCACACGGATGGAATGATATCCCCAAAATGTACAATTGATTCATCTTTTATAATAAATATGAACTTTGGTCGTTATACGAGTTTAGTCCCTCAACTTTGTGTGTAGAGTAAAACATTTAATCTTTTTGCACATATTACGTCCCTGTGATGACTTATACTTTACGGCGTAACGACAGTCGACTGCGTTTACGCCGTAACCTTCTGACGTGGATGTTCCATCAGTAGTTTTTGGGGTCAAAAAAAAAAAAAATATGTTACAACTAATTAAATCCACACGTTACGCCGTAACCCTTAGTCAGCATAATTATCTTTTCCATAATAATATTTTACGGCGTAACTCCAGCGGGACGTTACGCCTAATGCCTCGTCAGCACCAAATCTTTGTATTTAATAATTGATTACCGCGTAACTGATGACATCAAATAACATCTATTTTATAGCGTCATTTATCCCATGTATTATTTAACCATTGTTATTATTATTGCAAAGAATTGGTTACTTTAGATCGTTTGTATTTGAGAATGCAGTAATTATGAGTACTATGGTGAAGTTATTTAAAATAGGCACCATTTGGAGCATAAACGAAGAGTTCAAGAAAGTCTACTGATCTGACAGAAAATACGTCGTATTATTCTAGACCTATACGACGTATCCAAGACATTGCCGTATCCACATCAACGATACGTCGTATATAATACTTTAATCAACGAAGAAGAATCAACTGGTTTTATCTCAATATACCGTATCCATCAAGAAGATACGGCGTATACGTTCCTACACTTCACAAATAACCACGAAGGATTAAAGACCCAATACACCATATCCAGAAACAATCACTACACCGAAATTCCACAGACATATAGTAAATAAAAATATTCTAGAAGATATCAAACGTGGTCCTTACTCCAAGAAATTTTCAATACGTTGTATCCCACATTGGTCGATATGGCGTATCGACGAATTTCCAGACTCTATAAATAGATGATCCTAAACTTAGTTTTAGGTATGCAAGTGAATCCCTAAACCACCAAGTCGACCAAGAGACGATCAGAAGCGCAATAGAAGGTCAGAAAATCGCCTCAAGATTCAATGTAAAAATCTTGTAAATCTTCGCGCAATCGAAGTATGCGTTTGGATTAAGGATTCCATTTATTTTAATTGTTCATATATCAAACCGTGTGTATTTTTACAATGACTATCGGCTGATACCTTTAGGTATCAGCCATGTTTATGAAGATCTAATGTTTGGTTTGTTTATCTTGATTGCTTAATTTATCGTTGATTGTTGTTTATGTTTATCAATTTATATTCGTTTACGTGCTTAAGTATGCGACATATCATTCAACTGGGTCTAGTCCTACATATTTAATGCGCTGCAACTTCGGTGTTGTTTGGGCGTAGGCTAAGAGTCCAGGATAGCTCTCCATATTGCAATTTATATATCTAGAATCATAGGATCACAAATATTAACCTATCCTTGCCTTTAGTTTAGTGAGCTTAGTTGAGCCATAAGGTGACCTTGGTATCAACGAGTACGTTCTTATTCCATTGGTAAGGACTCGAACAGTGGACTACTAGTATATAAAGAGCCGTTAAGCAGTAAGTGGGTAAAGTCTCGATGAGCTAGGGTTTAGTAAGAGCACCATTACTTAGATCCTAAGATAGATTATAATCAACATAAGGATGCTTTATGCGAATGCGTCTAATTGTGACAGAATTAGCGTGTCTGTCTTAGGAAGAAGTACCGCCTAAGTCTAGGAATGATATGCCCTTCGAGATAAGACAATCATTGCACTAAATAAACAAACCTGCGTTTTATCGGATTATTCATGGTTGATACATTTTCCTTACATTAGTTCTCGACCGTTCCTCTATTGTTTGTTTATCTTCTTGTGTGTGTTTATTGCTTTACTTGTCATCAAAACCTTAGGTTAGATACACAAAACCGTGCCAGTCTCTCAGGCTGAAACCCTCCTTTTTGCATTAGTTTTAGGTTTAACTTAGATAACTAAAATACTGATAGAATTAGGAATTAACGCTCTCGCTCTTAGTGATCGACACCAAGCTATTTACCAGCCGGAACTAAATTAACCGGGTACACTACCCGTTAAAGTGTTGTTTTTAGGTATAGTCAGTATAAAATAAATAGTAAAACTTGATACATAAATAACACCTACACAACGACACATCAAGTTTTTGGCGCCGTTGCCAGGGAGTGAAGTTGTTTAATTCTTATTTATTAGTGTTTTAGTTTAGTTTAGATTAATTTGCATATTTGCGTGTTTGTTTGTGGTTTGTTTTCTGCATATAATATTTTTCAGGAATTATGTTTGTGTGTTAAGGAGGCTGCATTATTACAATTCATCTATATCTCGCATTCGTTCTCAGGGTCTGAATTAGCGGTGTGAATTACTCGGCTAGGAATAGCGAATTGTCATTCATCATACGCAGGCAGTCGCGAATACGAGCGTCATGTAATCGATCTTCTATCGTCTAACATAGACGAGACCAGCTAGTTCAGTTACTCTCTCGCTAAATGTGACAGCGTCATTTCTCAATAGCAAAGTAATCTCACAAACTAGACAACAGAAGATACATCTAACTTCTCCGGTGGCGATGGACGGAGGGATGGGGGGGGGGGGGGGGGGGGGGTGGGGGGGGGGGGGGGGGGGGGGGTGTGGAGTTATTATATGTTTAAATGGGACACCACCTAACATTATTCTATGTGATAAGGAGTAATGACCAATATCAGGCTCTAGGAGCGTAGCGAGATAGATAAACAAAGCTCCCCACAGTCGCTAGCGAATCAACGAGTTGTGTCAATTAGACTGAGAAAACTGATCATCACTCTACTTCCATCATAGTACTAGCGTCGATGAAGGAGATAGATGTAGACACGTTGGCACTACATGGGAACACTCTGATGCGTATTGCATATGGGATATTTAATAGCGACATCTAGAACTTCCACAGCAGTATGAGTTCTTAATATACTGAGAACATAGAATATCCAAATTCGGCCTTCGCACATCGTCTGTCAGAGCCATGGGCACAGGCAGGTAATATATCATGATGTAAACACATCTCGTGATGTATCTGCGTACTAGTCAGAGTTTTTACTACTATCTAACATATACAAATTGAGCTTATTATCGACATACCATACGCGTACTAAATGACAGAATCTGACGATGTAAGCCGATTGGCAGATCGTGTAACCCTTATTTAACAAAAATAAATTCATTGTTCTACAATACATAATTTCTTTCAATAATTTAAAAACGGATTCAAAAAATGATAATGATAAAGTCAATATGCCTTTGCTTCCATCACCCGAGCCTACGGTCAGTTATTTTGATGATTTAGACTACTTTAAAGATTTTGAGAAAGAATTTCCAGCCATTGTTTACAATGATGCTCAAACGTCTAAATTAGATTTCTTAACTGAACCCACTATAAGTCCTCAACATATCGATGAATTTAATTTGAAAGATGAAACATCATTGTCTGAATGTGATGAAGAGGAACAACTTTTTATACTTTAAACGAAGCTATTTTTCTTTTAACAGTAATTTATCCTGATGATCAAAAACCATATAAAATATGATGATGATAAAAGTCGATTTGACACTCTTCGGGGAATTTATCTGTCAAACCGTTACCTAATGTAATAAATACCGATGTTGGTGCCTATGCACATGGGTCAAATAAGCTTTTGGAAACAAGTCATGATACATCTAATAAAATTTTCAAAACTGAAACTTTTATCAAGGGATTAAATTTTAATATCATGACTTGGAATCATCTTAACAAAGGGATGTCATTCATTTTCCTAATCAAGAATTTGTAATTGATCATATGGCATCTTTCGACCACAAATTGTTATATAAGGTGATGGGAAAAATTAGGGCAAGTCTAACTTCAAGACTTTCTGTAACAAAATGCTTTGGCGGAGACAATCCGGAATGTTATTTTTTCAATTTTTATAGAGTTTGTCTTCCCAGATTTTCTATACGGCATATCCAAACCCCATGGATACAGCGTATCGACTATCTGGACGTTATCCAATCTTTATATTTAGCACAGTTTATACGACGTATTTATTAAAATAATACAGCGTATACAGGTATCAATATGGCGTATCCTAGGGAATGGATACGACGTATCGACTTCCTGTATAGTTTTAGGTTATTATTTCGGCTCTAACCAAACAAATACACCGGAGATAGAATTGCATTTGTTTTCTTATTGATACAGGAACCTTCTAAGGAATCAACGAAGTTGGTGAAGTATCAATCATCTGGAATCCTATGTGTGATTGTAGTCATGTTGGCATTCAGACGCATTTACAACACACATCCTTGCTCATAAACTTAACATGGAGAATCTACCGAGCAAATTATCAGCGGAGTTTCTCATTCTAATTCTTTTTAATTCCTGTTTTTTTAATATTTTAACTATACAACGAGGAGGTTGTATAATTCAAGTGGGGGATAGGAATTAGAATGATACTTGTCCTATTTTTCACACTAAAATGCTTAAATTATGCTCAAATTTAAAAAAATTTCAAGCATAATTTTGTGAAAATTACTTGATACATAACCGCACACAATAACTCTTGTTAGATATTGTGAGAATTTAGTCTATCCGTTTCCAAATGTTTACCCAAATTCCACAAAATATGAGTGTGTCGGTGATGTTGTAGACTTTAAAACTTGGCTTGGTATATCTATTCGAGACAACAATAATGAGTATTATGGATTTAATTGGAGTAACTTGTTTAAATTGGTAAATTTTAGGATTACACCCAAATCGCCTTTACATGTTGCTTATTAACTAACTACACCGGTTAGTTAACCTCCAGTTTAAACCCTTTTCCACTCTCATCTTTAGAGTGATGATCCATTAGAAAAACCCGTAGAGCCAATCCTTTAGGAATTACACCAACTATTTGTTTCGTTACACCCTTACACCTTAACCTACCCTGTTAGATTAAGTTTAATTTACAGTTGCTAGTTGCTTAAAGTGTAAAGTTTGTATTTCCCGAGTCTTGTGTCATTTTCTATCTTTGGTGCGGTTGGAAATTTGCACATTGCAAATAGGAATTAATAGTCAAAACTCATGTGATTTTACTACCATCACAATTAATGGTGAATCCGAAGAACGAAGAACTAACGAAGGAATTATCCGGAATTATTATGATCGTGAAGATGGTGAAACTACACCGAGATTTGAAGTAATGTTTGGTAAAAAAAATATATATAATCGAAAAAAAATGAAAAAAATTCAACAAAAAAAGAGAGAAAGAAAGTTTGAAGATAATCGTTTCGCAACTACCGAAGGAATTACACGAAGGATCGATTATTCGTTGATTCGCGACAAAAATCAACGATGAAGAGTATTGTACAAAGTGGAAGATATCGCCACTTACCTTGTAGAGTATGTAAAGTTTTGGGATGATTAGGAAGTTGACCATTACGGGAACGCCAACTTTGGTTGTTGTTTTTTATCTATGATCAAGACGTTGTAAATAGTTGTGTCTTTAATCAGGTAACGGCCCCGGGAAAAGCTGTCTAGCAAACACTTTTTTTTTTTGGGGTACTTTAGGCTAATCTATTTGTTTCTGATTTGTTATTTAACAAAATTTTACATTCCCTCTCACCTAATTGATTACCGTTTTTTGACTGCGAATGAGGATGTGATCGAGCGTGCATGTCTATTCCGTCGTTACGGCCATGTATGCATGTCTCAGCTGCCTCATTGGTTTACGACTTTTGGTGAAAGTTAGAAGGTTCCTACCCTATATCATTCTTCATCCTAACCGTTGGTTAAATTCGAATGAGGATGTGATCGAACACACATGTCTATTCCGTCGTTACGGCCATGTATGTGTGCTTTAGCTGCCTTGTTGGAGTGGTACTTCTGGTGAAAGATTGTAGAATGATCAACTGTAAGCCTTTCCATACAAAAACCCATATTTACCTTTATAAACTTGTTACTCCTTGGATTTAGTGGTGGAGATGTGTATCCTTGCCAAGCTTATGATAGAATACTCGTCACGACCGAGCAATTGAGTGAATTAGTTACATGTTACCACATAGATTAGTTGAGTGATTTGAGTGTTTTCATCTTCCTATTTCGTGAGATGTTTGGTTGTGTAATTATAATAGATCAAATAAATGCTTTAAATGGAAAATATCCTTAGGGATACATTTTTATAAACTTCTAAAGGCTACTTGAAGAAAAGTAGGATTCAAGTGGGGGGATATTTGATGACATCAAATAACGTCTATTTTATAGCGTCATTTATCCCATCTATATTACCCATTTTGTATGATTATTGCAAAGAATTGTTACTTAATCGTTTGTATTTGAGAATTGCAGTAACTATAGAGTACTTGGTGAAGTTATGCTAAAAGGCACGCATTTTGGAGCATAAACGAAGAGTTCGAGAAAGTCTACTGATCTGACAGAAAATACGCCGTATTATTCTAGACCTATACGACGTATCCAAGACTGTGACGAAATACGCCGTATCTACATCAATGATACGCCGTATATAATACTTTGGTCAATGAAGAAGAATTAACTGGTTTTACCTCAATACGTCGTATCCATCAAGAAGATACGACGTATCCGTGCCTACACTTCATAAATAACCATGAAGGATTGAAGACCCAATACGATCAATACGCCGTATTCACAATATAGTAATAAAATATTCCGCCGTGTTGACCGCTTTTTTGGCCACCTAGAATAAATCGAGGCGGTTTGTGGCTGCCTAGCGCCTAGTCGCCGCCTAGACCGCTTTTTACAACACTGCCTAAACCACAAACGTCAATTTTCAGAGGAGAAAAAGAGGAGAAGAGGTCGATCAACGCAATTAATTCCATAGGAGACAACGTATAATTTCTTATACTCTTGTAATTGTTCAGTTTTTGGTATCATTCGTTAACCCGGTTAGTTTACCTTGGTTAAATTGTTACTTTTGTATTAATTATGACATTTAAAGGCTAATACCTTCTAGTATTAGCCATTATTTTGAAGATCTTAATGTTTGGTTTGTTTATCTCGATTTCTTAATTTATCGTTGATTGCTTGTTTATGTTTATCAATTTATACTTGTTTACGTGCTTAAGTATGCGACCTATCATTCAACTGGTTTTAGTCCTACATATTTAATGTGCTGCAACTTCGATGTTGTTTGGGCGTAGGCTAAGAGTCCGGGATAACTCTCCATATTGTAATTTATATATCTAGAATCATAGGATCACAAATATTGACATATCCTTTCCTTTAGTTTAGTGAGCTTAGTTGAGCCATAAGGTGACCTTGGTATCAACGAGTACGTTCTTTTTCCATTGGTAAGGACTTGGACAGTGGACTACTAGTATATAAAGAACCATTAAGCAGTAAGTCAGTAAAGTCTCTATACGCTAGGGTTTAACAAGATCACCATTGCTTTAATCCCTAAGATAGATTATAATCAGCAAATAAGGATGCTTTATGCGGATGCGTTTATTTGTGACAGGATGTTCTTGAAAAGAGTAATGCGTAGGTCGGAACGTGTGGGACACATACCTCTTGGAGCTAAGTGGGACCAAACATGACTAACACACTTGAAGGAATATTGACATACATTACAGTGAAAAAATCTAAAGATGCCACTCTAAACATAGCTGATGAACTGATACAAAAGAATATTGCATCCTAAACTGATAGAAGAAGAATATTAAAACCAACTGATATAAGTGGATATTTGCAGCAGGATGTATCTCGAATCGTAAATAAACCAAACTTACTTTATCCGAATCTTGAGAGGTTCCCATAGCTATTGTTGCAAATCTTTCTCTATATACTTGTTTGATCTTATCACAATCCATTCGAAGCTTTTGAGTTGAATATCTTGAACATTCTTATTCGTACTTGAAGCCTTTTTACCGAACACGTGTGCATTTCTTTCTTTCCATATAAAGTAACCGGATGTACAAAGAACCACTTGCCAAACATGAGATAGAACGGTGGAAACATTAACACCTCCGTTAGATGAAAAGAATTCATCAATAGAGAAAGCATCAACGATTCCCACCTCCCACCAATTAAATGTTAGACTACATAATTCCCCTTAGGTATAATTTATAGAGTACAAATGCATAACCCTAACCTTAATGGACCCAACCCACAAGTCGGGCTTGGGCCTAATCCATCTAATACTCCCTCGCTGTCACACCCAGTCATAGGCAGAAGCACGGGAATGCAACATAATGATCAATCACAACACAAGATACATAATAAAGAAAACTAAAATGCATAAATGAAGAGTGTCATGATGACAATCAACCTCAATACGACCTTAAGTGATGTCCCATCAAAGAACACAACAAATAGTCGCTTACAAATCCAAATGTCTACGCAGGGGTCCATACAATCTTAAACATTAATACTCAAAAGAAACAAATCCATAACATACTTCAAAATCAAGACCTCTCAAACATGACCCATACAGGATACACTTAAAGTCTGCTATCTCACATCTCAACCTTAATGATCATTCTCTTCACCTGAAAATGATACTCGAAAACATCAACAATAATGTTGATGAGCTCGTAGGTTTGACCTTAAACCCAGTTGCTGTGCCAATCATTTAAACAATGGACAATAGTGCTATATGACAGTAAATATATGCAAACAACCCATGACTTTGCATCCCCACTAATCATGAACCATGACCTAGCATCCCCGCTAGTCACAACCAACATATCCTAATGCTCTTGGAGTCGCAACTCTGATATGTCACTTTACACACCTAAAGGGCCTACCACGGAGTACTAGATTAGTGGCAGGACTACGACAAGACTTTGCATATCCCTTGCCAATCACCCGTTCCGTGCATCACAATGCAAGGCAAGTCCACATCAATGCACATAAGACGATAGCAAATCCTTGCCAGCATCACGTACAATTCCGTGCATCACGCGTGCATGCAATACAAATCAAAGGTCACGCTAATATTCACATAGCAATCAAAGAGCACATAATTATACCTAATACAAAACCACATTTTGACACAATAAAAAACTCACATTCAAAGACAATTCAGGCAGTATCCATTTTCCCCCAACGGAAAAAAAGCTAAAAATGGTGCCCCCATTAAACATAACGTCACCTCAAGCAACTGACTCCATAGCAAACTCAAATCACAAGCAAATGCAACACGTCCGCACACGACCTAGTCCAGTTAATGTCCCATTTTATCATTCATTACCAAAACAGTTTTCAGGTATGATGCCTAGAGGTTAGACACATGTTGTACGGTTATCTTAAACGTTTTAGTGGTGTGATGTTTGACGACTTAACTCTAAAAGATACCATATCAAACTCATATCTTAGTACAATATACTTATACCATTTAAGTAAAATAGTTAAGTAATATGAGTAATTTATTATAATAAATACTTATATATATACTCCGATAAGTCCATTCGGTACACTTAGTCATCAAAAACAGACATTTATATTTATACGAAATGAAACGTTTATTTACGTTAAACATTTTAGAGAAGTTTCAAAAAAATGCATTTTTCGTCTTTTAGTCGATTTATTATAATAATAAAATAATAATATTTTATTATTAAAATCAAAAATCATGTTTTAAGTAAAATTTCTAAGTAGAGACTTTTTACAAATTTTTTGACATGACCCGTACGTTTATACAACGTTTTTCCAATATTTTTAAACACATTTCACAATTTTACCATTTTTTGACAAAAACCTCGAAATTGTATTTCGCCATATTTACCAAGTCATTTTCCCAAATCGACTTTCAATAATATTTTATAAACTCATTTCACTTTTCAAAAGATCATCAAACCCTTAAAACGACTAGTTAAAGCTTATTGGGCTTTAAGGCCCAATAAGGGTCCATTAAGGTTTTTATATATCCAAAATACGTTCTAAGGCCAAAACCAAGGCCCATTAATATACATAAGCTCAAATCAATAAGTAAATAAGTGAACCGGACCACAATAAGTCTCCAATAAGCCACGAATTATGGAGCACTTATTGGGCAGTGAGCCCATAAGCTCCAAAATAAGTCCGTTAAGCTCGAAAATAAGCAAATAAGCTATGTAATGTATTTAGTTATCACCATAAGCTATAACAATAGTCCTCGAACATACGACATACAAATTAAATAGTCAAAAACACCTCCCTTGTGTTTTTATTTCTAGCTGTGGCCTATAAGCCCATAATAAGTCTTTTCGAGCTTCAAAACAAGCCAAAATAATCCTTAAACCAAAATATACTAGTTAGTAATAAATGTTTTTCAACCATCACGACCACAATATCAAAACTATAAACCTTTTGTCTTTTATTTTTGGTTCGACGCAAACAAAACACCCCTTTTATCCATTTCGTTTTCAAGTTTCAATTTTTACGACGATCAACTTGTACAACTAACATCTATACATCATTTACTATATAAAAGGACAAGTTAAATTTAAATTTGAAAGACTTACTAGAATGGTCCTCAAAATAAATTTCTACGCGAATCGAACAACACGAACTTTGTTTTAAATGGATACCAGAACACTAGAACCAACCCGAAATACTCTATACCACCATGTTCTTGATCAAAGATTGAAAAATGAAGTGTTTGTGTGTTTGTGGTGCTCGTCCGAAATCAAAAAGAGAAAAAGGGATGAAGATTTTTTGTGTGAAATGGACTATGTATTTTCAAAATGAGGAAAAGGGGTATTTGAATGTACCCACCATATTGTCTCTTTAGGAAAGGATTTCAAACTAATTGTGGTCTAAACTGGGTTTTACTTTATGAGAATAAGACATTAATTTATTTCTCACAAATAATAATAAGAATAAAATCTTTAGAGGATTTAGGAAATAAGGGAGCGAAAAGTTAAAGTTTTTACCTACACAATTAACATGTATGAGTAGTGTTAGCATCTTAACTTGTATTTAACAATGATTTCGTTTTTAAGCTTGGTTTGAGGCGGGTGAAAAATCAAGGACGATGAATTTATCTTTTTATTTGTTTTTTGTTCCGTGAAGTTATGATGTGAATAAATGATAGTAATAAATGCATAAAAATGGTTAAACGAGGGGCTTTTCAAAACTAATGATTTCTTAATCCCCTAGATGAACACTTAGCTACTTTTCTAAGTAATTAGTCTAGGGGGTTGAAATTTTTGGTTTTCTAAGTTTGTTTATGACATTACGTGAGGACACGACAATAGCTTAGTATGGGGGATTTTTGTATGTGCTTAAATACACATACCTTTTGCCTAATAAAACGAGCTAAAAAGACCAATAATGACCAATAAATACAGATAAATGCATTGTATTCGTTTGTATTGTAAATTGTGTTTTGCAGAAAAATCCCATTCACTATATTACCCCGTCCAAGTCAACACCCCATTATATAAACTCGGGTCAAAAAGGTCAAAATTACTGTGGATCTTCGTTTTTCCCTCTTTTTCATTTTTACCTCACCAAACGAGCACGCAGGTAAAATCCCACACCCCCCACACACACACACTTCTTTGATTCTAGAATCTCTTGACAACCTCTGACAGCATACTTTGCCATGCTGGCGATCCTAAGCTCAACTATTGGTTGATGGGACGTAGCACTTGATCCAAGGGTTTGGATCGGAAGAATGAGGCGCT
>BQNB010082800.1:6383-29222 GCA_026074375.1 Tanacetum coccineum
AGATACTACTACTTGTTATTTTTGGCTTTTTTAACACTTTTGTAGCTAAAATTTAAGACTCTAAAACACTTGTGAACACTAAACAACTTAAAATTGATTGACACTAGATTATATTAAGCTAAATGAGATCAAATTTAACAAAAGTTAGGCTAAATTAAGGACTATAAAGCTCTGCACATTAGACTTATTTTAATGACTTCTAAATACTAGCAAAACTCAATTGTTTCTATCTAAATTGGACAAATGGTTTTCCCAAATCCAAATGACTCAAGACAGATTGCATAGATGCTAAAGTTTCACATATTAACCACAAAACACCCACTCAAATGATTTTAAAAAAGCTAATCAAATAAGCAGTTTTGTAAATCCTAAAAACCAACATACTTGAAACCTTGATTAACTAAACTATAAATCTAAACAAAACAGACTTCTAGCTTATGAAAACTACTACTTAGGACTGATATGAGCTTATGAAATTCATTTAAGTGTTGAAAATGGACTACACTTGATTTTTACCAAGTTTAATTCCTTGTTCCAAACACCCCTTTAAGATTTTGCAAACTCATTTATAAGCCAAAACAGACTCAAATAAGCTAAGAAGTTGGAAAACAGATTAAGTACTTACTATTTTAAGGACAAATAAGCATTAACCTAAAGAAGATAAGCACTAACCAAAAAGTTACACTAATAAGCTATATGGACTTAAAACTAAGCAGTTTCTATAAAATCTTAAACTAAGCTATTTTAAACTAAGAACCAGACATAATAAGCTAACACTAGATAGGATAAGCACAATTAAGAAAAGAATAAGCACAAATAAGCAGAATTATAAGCTGAATGAGTAAATAAACTTAAAAGAGTAAATGAAAGAGTACCTTTGTCCTTTACTCAAACAAGGACTAAAATTGCTCTTAGAGCTTATCTACAAGGTCCACCTTATCAGAGATAAGCTGGTAAAACCCATAAGCCCATCCATTTCTGGCTTATCTTCCACAAAAGCTAATAATGAATTTTTAAGGTTATTTGAGTGAAATGGCTAATTCAGCTAAGCTTTTGGGAAGCTTAGCTGAATGATCTATAGCTTATAAGAGAATGAGCTTATTTTGAGCTTATTAGCTTAATTCCAAACATTTTTAACCATTTATTGTATAATAGTAAAAACAGAATTTAAAAAGCACAATTAACTAAAACTTAATTTTATTAATACTCAAAGAGATTACAACTTTTGGAAACAGAAATTACATTAATGAAATAAGCTAAAAACTAAGGTAAATTGATATGTGATTAAACACATATCAAGTACAATTCCTTATTCTTGGGCAATTCCAAGATAAACCTAAGGTGTTCCACGTGATCCTCATGTCTCCATAAGTAGATACAAATATCATTGATGAATACTATCATGAACTTATCCAAGTACGATTTGCACACCCGATTCATGAGATCCATGAATACCTCCGGTGTGTTGGTCAAACCAAATGGTATGACCTGAAACTCGAAATGTCCATAACGGGTCTTACATGCGGTCTTAGCAATATCCTTTTCTCGAACTCTAAGTTAGTGATAGCCAGACCTTATGGTAGTCAATACACATCCGAAAAGATCCGTCTTTCTTCTTGATGAACAAAACCAGAGCTCCCCAGGGTGAGGAACTGGGTCTTATAAATCCTTTGCCTAGAAGTTCTTGAAACTGAGTGGATAACTCTTGCATCTCTGACGGTGCTAAATGATACAGGGATAATGCTACAGGTGAAGCACTAGGGACTAATTCGATTTGAAATACAACTTGTCTAGTAGGTGGTAGTCTAGGAAAGTCTTCTGGAAAGGCCCCCAAAAAATCCCGTACGATTGGCACATCCTCAAGTCGCTTCTCCTCAGATTTGTCCTCAGTCTTCCTTGTCGTAACTTAAGCCAGGAAGACTTGACATCCCTTCTTGATATACTTCTGGGTCTTAGTACATGATATGATATTCAACTTCGACTTACTTCCACCGTTACATCCACCTCCTTGGATTATCAACACTTCATCTCCATAAGGTATACGTACGACCTTCTCGTCACAAACGATCACCGCGTGGTACTTCATCAACTAATCCATTCCGATAATGACGTCAAAACTACCGAGTTCTACGGGCATTAGATCAATGTCGAATGGGTGTCCTAGTAAACCTAACATACAACCTTAAATCCCTCTAAGCATATGACATATTACGCTGAAGACGATCAACTCTCTGCCTCTCAACACTTAACATGCCTCTGAGTCTCATGTTATCCCGCTTAACGTACCAGCCCTATCAAGCAACTCAGCTCTCTGCTCACTAGCAACTATCGACGCATACCCATCGCTCCTCTAAGCACCCTCAATAACTACAATCCTCTCAACAGGGATCTCCGTCATATGATCTACGAACTTAATCGTACCACTAGCACTCGACCCGGCAGTCTCAGGTTTGTCATCAGCAACTACTGGTCTAACCCTTGGATCTACCCCAACCTCAAATGATAGTATCAACTTCTATGACCTTTCCATCGGCTAACTCAACAAAGTACTTAATATCTGTGGTGGATGGGACGATGCCACTTAAAGGGCTAATCTTTGTGGATGCAAGGCTTCTATCAGGTAGGTTCTATGTTCTTGTAATAATTGTGTCCCTTGCTTTCGCTTTAGGCCCATTAGAAGTTTTGTCGGTACGAGAATCTCATATTTTTCATGAAAATAAATGACTAAAACGTAAGTCAATTGAAGGAAATCTCCTAGTTCTCTTGGTTATAATCCCATTAGGAAGCTAAGTTTGTTACGTTCTAACATCCTACAATCCATACTTATCGTGACTAAGGGAGCGTAATTCGGTCTCTCAGCTAAAGGTATGGTGTCTCTATATGATAAGCTTGGGAAATATCTACTTAGTTTCAGCGCTTACAAACACGGGTACACATGACCAACCCAACTTACGAATACGCACGCAAATTATCGATAAAACATGAATACAATAAAATCTCGTTGAAGTATAGAGAAAAGGAAGAAAATAGAAATGGAAAGTAAGGATAATTTGTCATGGTTTTATGGAAACTACTCCCAGCACAACATGGTCCTTCCTGAATTAGACATAGGTGGCCAATCCATGTATAATTTAGGGACTAACGATGAAGTGCTTATTTCATCATACTAGTGTTATGTAAAAAACTTATATAAACGTTATAGTTTATAAGGTAGCAAAATAGTTCGTAACAATGAAAACAGGGTAGTTTATACATCGACACAAGATATTTTGCAAGATAGCGGAAACTATTTTATGAGGTGATAGCAAAATAGTTTACGAGAAAATTATGTGACAGTTTATAATGTAATAGTAAGGGTTTATAATAAGGTAAAAAATAGTTTGTAAGCTAACAACCAAATCGTTAATGAAATGACATCAAAATAGTTTATAAAGGACACGAAGTAGTTCATAAGATGACAATGAATTAGTTTGTAAGCTGACTGCAAAGTAGTTTTTAATACGGTAGCAAAAGAGTTCGTAACTAACCGCAAATTAGGTTATAAGATGAAAACGGATTAGTTTATAAAATGATGGCAAATAATTTATGAGGTGATAGTAGGACAATTACAAGATGTTGACAAAATAGTTTATAAAATGATTATCAAAATGGTTTATAAGGTGCTTTCGAAATAAATGATAAGCCATCAGAAAAACGGTTTATAGGTTAGCGGTTATATAGTTTAATAAATGACAGCAACTTTGTTTATAAGTCGATGGTAAAATAGTTCATATGATAACATCCAATTAGTTTATAATAGTAGAATGGTTTATAGGACAATAGGGAAACGGTTCATAAGATAGTAACAAATTCGAATGGTAGCTTACATAAGTTAATAGAATATTAAAGTGTAACCGACAGAATTGTCATGACACATAGATTAATAGAAAATTTTAAAACATCCACGCAAAATAATGAAATTTACAGGAAAGTACCATCGCAATTCTCTTAGGGGTTACGGTCCAAGTCTACTTAGGTTTAACTAGGCAAGAAAGGAGAATCTCTCTTTAAACATCAGCACTATCTTTGTCGGCGTTAGAGTTCCCGTAAGTTTTTACCTCTCAAATCTGGTTAACACGGTTCAGCCTTGAATAATCACTCTTGTAATGTTCTGTCTTTCCATCCTTATAATAGGTATTTTAGGTTTCTAATTTGCCACTTTGGCCTCTAAGTTGTTATCGAAACGGGTGGTCTACAATCCCTAATCATATGGCCAACTCTCTTGTAGTTATTACACTCCATAGTGCATGGCCCAATGTGGCGTAACTTACGTTTGTTGTAAGAGGGTAACTTTCCTACATATCCATTTTTGTTATTTGGTCTAGTAGTGTAAGCTCTCATGGCCCTTTGTCATTTATTTTGTTGTTGACATTCCTTTCTACCTCGGCTTCCTAACGTACCGCCTGATCCATTTAGTCGTGAGCAATGCGGATTTTTGTCTCATAGACAGCAGTAGCTTTAATAGAATTAGCAATTCATTAGGTTACAATACGCTCGATCCTCGTGAAACTCTTTCCTTGTTTTGTTGTCGGTATTTTCTTCAAAATCAAACAGAGTAAGAAGATAAAATAAGTCGAAATTTCAAAAGTCGTGTTTCCAAAAATAGAATGTTATGAGGTGATGGGTTAATGTTGTGTGCGAATTAATCAACGTGTTTCTAAAAGTTACGAGAAGTAAGAAATTTGAGACATAACGAGATGACGAAGGTGTTTCAATAATATGGGAAGGGTGTTCAAAGTTGTCTTCGGAGTCGAATAGTAGGATAATTAGTGGGGTTGGTAGACAGTAATGGGTTTCTAAGTTATGCAAAACGATATAATGTAAGGTCATGAAAAGTTTTAAAACGGTGTTTTAGAAGTAAAAAAGACCATTGTGTCATTCACAATGTCTTAAAAAAAATTAGTATTTTATATAGACAACTTCTATAAAACAAATGAGGAAAATATACGTAAGGAAAATGTAAGCTCATAGCAAAATAGGGCTCAAGGGAAAATATAAATGCAAAGCAACATAAACGTAGGGAACGATAAACGCATGGTAGAGGTAAACCATATCATAGTAGGCTCAAGGCAAAATGATACTCACGTACACGCCGTAGCAAAAGCACGTATAAGGCACATATAAAAACACGTAAGGGTCACATACTGGTTATAGACCAGACCTGGATATTCTACCTGGTTCTTTATAACCTTGGCTCTGGATACTAATCTGTCAAACCCCCAAATAGGGTCCCGTCGGAATAAGCGTCCAGGGGCGTGACGTCATACATATCTCAAATACAAAACATAAAGAACGACTTCTAAGGGGTACGTATGAAAATAAACACCGTTGAAATGGTAACATAACTTAATTTATTTCATTATTTATAAAGTTTACAAAGACAATGCGGAAGCGTAAATAAGTTTTGAAAAGTTGACAACGGTATATAAATAATAGGTAAATATCTTTAAAGACTGGGTCATACACGAGGCACCACATAGCACATCAAGGGAAGTTCCATAGCTAAGCACCTGCGAAAAACATGCTTAAAACGTCAACATAAAGTTGGTGAATTCATAGGTTTAAATAAAACGCACATTTTGGATCACAAGATGTAATAACGTGTAACTGTTGTAACACATACAACTTTACAAAAGTATTTACGTTGCACTAAGCTCATGACACCGAAGCCTTAAGAATACGTTAACTATAAGTTGTTGCCCCAGTAGGTGCATTGCCTAACACCTAGAGTTCCCTCAAATGAAATGCGCCCGTTAACTTGGTAGTGCATTGTTATCTACCCAGGCGGGGAAGTTCAATCCCAATATATCTATTCACAGCATTCGCGCTTACTTGACTGGTACCTCCGGTCAAGAAATTAACGGTTCATGATAGTGGGGACTTCATGACAATAGTGTAACTTAGGCAAACACTTAAACAGGTAACAGTTTTAGATAAGCACTTGTGTCCAAAGTTTAAAAATAAGCAACGTTTCTCACCCCAAAGTTATAAAATGTACGTAAAACAGTAAAAAGTTGGGCTATGAACTCACCTTGATTGGTGAAGCGAAGTAGTGGAAAGACTTGAAAAATGATCACACGGTATAGAATGACGGTACTCGAACACGACTTAAGTAATATAGGTTTTGATTTAGGATTGTTATAATAGATAAAATAATGATAATGCATAAGGGTTTATCATAATTGATGTTTTCTAAAGAATGGAATATTAGTGACCGCGTTGTGGTTGTAACGTTTGACTCGATAAAATACATACACTATATAAATACAATAGTCAAGAAAGAGTATATTTTGGCATCTTATACGTTCCCTTATTAACTAGTGAAGATGTTTTGATAATAGCGTTTTCTAAATATTTCTAAGTGTAAGGATTTTATAGAAATTTCGGCATGACCCGTTCGTTTGTACACGTTTTCCTAAAGTCATAGACTTAATTCAAATCACTTTCAAAACACATTTTGCAAATCGCAAATCTCCTATACTATCATAATCCCTTAATAATTAAGCCGAAAACACCTTTTGGATCCTTATTGGGCTTATAGGCCCAATAAGCCTAAATAGATGATCCGTAACGTGATAAGTTCCAAACAAGTTCACGACTAAACCAATAAGCATATAGCTTATCAAACAAGCTATGAATAAGCTTATTTAATAAGCTACACCGTGGGCTTTAAGCCACGGTGTTGGGCTTGTTATTTGGCCGTGGCCCATTAGGCGAGATAAGGCGGTTTAGGCTTATCCATTTAGTCCGATAAGCAAACCTTGAATCAAATAAGCACTTGGACTATCAATAAATTATCAAATAAGTTGTTTGATAAGCCACGAAATAAGCCAAACCGTGCGGCTTGTGGCTTAAGCTCACGGTTTTGGGCTTTTATTTTAGGATGAGGCTCGTTAGGCCTAATAAGCGTATTTGGCTTATTATTAAGCCGAATAAGCTTATTTACCTTTTTATACTTCAAAATCAGCCACGAAAACATAAAGTAGAAATAAGCCGAAAGTTCCAATAGCTTAAAGCTTATTCCTTTTTGATTCCTTATTGGGCTGAAACCCTTTTAAGACACAATAAGCCCTTTTCGGCTTATTTATAAGCCAAAGACACAAATAAGAACTCGACACCTTATTCTATTTACGTAAAAACAACCACGATCACTAAACTACACTTCCTTTGTTTCTTTTGTACATATTTCGAACACACACATAAACCTTTTAGGGTTTATGTACATTTTGAAACTTTGATTTTTATAAAAAGGGTTGTACAACTAGCTTATTTTTGTGACAAATATCAAGGAAGTACAAAAATATTGTGAAAATGATAAACTTACTAAGATGATGAATAGATGATGATTAAAGACTAAATACAACTCCAAACGTTGTTTGAAAATACTTAAATAACTATATGTTTTATACCCAAATACACTTGTCTTGAATAATCTTGATTAAAAGTGAAAAAAATATAAGTGTGTGTGTGTGTGTGTTTCTTGGTTTCGAACGACAAGAGGGAGAGAAGAGAAGATTGGAATTTTTGTGTGTGGATGAAATGAAGGAATAAGGGTGTAAGATATGTATGAGACAAAAGGAATGTGTACCATGGGATCATTTAGCAAAAGTTTAGGACATTGGTTGGTTGTGTGGGTGAATTTGGACGCAAGGGGGGGAAGGGGAATATGTGTAACACCCCCAAATAGGGTGGCAGCGGAATAAGGGTCCGGGGCGTGTTACTTCTCAGATCAATAACACAAGATAATATAAGAACGACCAAAAAGTCGTTTAAAACTGATACATTGGATTTAATAAAGTATGTGTTACAAAAGCCCGAAGCTTTACTTGTTTACTTGTTATTATTACAAAGATTTCCAGCCCATAACAGATATACAAAATGTAATGCGACTAAATCTTTAATGCATGACTTCAAAATATAACCACCAATGTATCCTTCGCACCTCGTGCTTAATGACCTCCTGAAAAACATTGCATTTAAAAACGTCAACATAAAGTTGGTGAATTTCATAGGTTTATGTAAATGTATATGCAGGACCGCAAGACTTTCCCAGTGATAATGCAACAGATGCAGACATCACAAAATGCAATTACGTTTACCTAAGCTCATGACACCGAAGCTTGACATAATTGAATACAATATATAAATATTGCCTACATTGCCCGTGATGATGTTCAACCCATAACATCCAGTATCCGACATGACATACGTTCGTTTCCAGTGATAGCTAGTCACCCGAACGGGGAGGTCAATCCCAAATAGATCTATCTACAATCATTCGCGCTCACTTTCCAGTAATTGACAGTTCATGATTCATGGGCATAGTGGGTTATCGCTACTTAGGCAAAACGTAATCATAATAAAATGTACACTTGCGTCCAATTTGTAAAACATGCATATGTTTCTCACCCCAAAAACTTGTAATTTAATAATTGTAAAACATGGGGCTATGAACTCACCTTGAGTGAGTAAACTGATAACAAAATATCCCAAGTAAAAACGCGTCACGCTAACGCCCGAGTGCAACCTAGTTAATATAGGTCGAATCAGTATTCAAGTACGTTGTCTAACAACAACTGTATATAATCCTATATAGTTATCATCGTACTATCGTTCGGGCTATCATAGTTTAAGAGGTCATGACATGACGTACGAGGAGTTAGGACACTTTAAATCGTAAATCCAACAACTCGTCAATACGCCATCCGAAGAAGCCTCATTATGAAATTCCCTAGTAATATAGCACTTCGATAACTAATAACATATTATACTCTATTTAGCTATATCACCATTCTCTTTGTTTAAGTGAAATCGTAATTTAAAGTAAGACGTTTATAATTATGCCTTTAGTAAAAATGATATACTTTGTCATTTTAAGCCCGTTTCTCGCGTTTCTTACGCCCACGCTTTCGTATTAGGACGAGGGATCATAAAATACATTCTTAGTTTTTTGAGATTTGTGAAGAATAGTGTTTTTACTGTTCATAACAGCTATAAATCATTTTATACTTTTAATTAACTGTAAAACGTTTTTTGTCGTAATCTTATTCGTTATAGCTCCGTCTTAGCGATTCTTTCGAAACCTGTTCTCGTAATTGAATGTTTATCATATTATTGAAGTTACAAAGTAGAAGTTTTCTGCCATGAATAGTAACTTTTTATAAAATAGTTTATAAAGGTATTTGCGTCGATAAACTTGTAAACTAGCAGTATCGTCCTTCGTTATAAATGGATTTTCGAGTTTCTATCATTTTAGAATTCCTCATCGAGATTGTACTATATTTATAATAAAATAATATGGGTGCTTTCAAGTCGAACCAAAATAGAAAGTTTGGGTTTGTGATTTAGTACATGTTTTAAGCATGATTTTTGTACATTAGATTCAACACTTAGTTACAATACTTTACAACAATTATATCTTATGTTCTACATATATTAATTTTAGGTTCTACTTTTGATTATGTGAGTCCAAGATTAACATGTTATTTTACCATTTTCACTTGTAATTTACTAAGTAAATCTTTTAAAACCCTAATTTGTTCATAAACATGTTATACTTAACCAAGTGTGTACAAGAGTTATACTACCATTCTAACATCATATTAACATTCATGATAACATCTATTTAAGTGTACAAAATAATGATCATATGTAAAAATTCCATTTCAAATATTCAAAAGTACCCTAGATGGTGATTTAACTAAGTAAAGCATATGAACACATAAAATCTTAAATATGAAATGAGAAGCATTAAATATAAACTTTCTTGGATGGAGTAAAGAAGAGAATAAAAACAGTCACACCCTTGTGATTAATAACATCATTCGCGCTGAAAATATTTGGGTTGATTATTATAAACTGTTTTTAAATAGTGAAAAACCCTAATTTCAACAAAAAACCCTAATCTTGCAATATCTTCTTAAAAACCCTTTCAAAGCTTAACAGTCCTTCATTTCTTCTTAGAATACCTTAAGTGATGATATGTAAACTCTAATTGGTGAAATAAATCAAAACTATGGAAAGTGTATAATATTGAGTTTTTGAGCCGTGGGTTTAGAAGAGAAGACAAGGAAAGAGATTTGTGATTTTTTGTAATGAAATGGAAAGTATGGGCTTTTATATCTCAGTGCACCCTGTATTTATATATAGGAGATATTTTAGGTCTTGTTGATGTGTGCAAGGTGGCAAAGCTGGAGGGTGTTTCTTGAAGAAAAGATTGGGATGACTGAGAATATGATATGCTTATTAGAGCTTATCTTGGGTCTAGTCATGGTTCAGTTGCATGAAGATATTTTACAAAGCTTCTTGGTGACTCTTGGCTCATCTCATCTATATGTACACGTTCATATATGTATGTATATGAGTTAGATAGTATTTTTGATCTTTATTTAAAGTATTCTTGCATTATTTGAAGTATAATGTAGTAAAGATTAAATACAATGTATAACTTGTACATGGTAGAGTTCGATTTGAATTCTTTCATAATGGAATATGAATAAGTGATAAATAATTGGAAGTTATAAATAACTTAAGTCTGGTACAAATTTTGGGTATTTGATGAAAGCGTAGATAAGGTAACGTGCTTCAGGGAAGGCTAAACGTATTTTATCGCGAATCATAAACACTTTAACGTAAACAATAAAAATAAAATGGGCAATGATAATTAATTTCTCTAAATACTCATTAACCCTTGCCATGATGTAAAAAACATTTTAATTGTTTAATGGCCCGTTTATATTGAATGAACATTTTTAGTTTAGCGATTAGCTTAACGATTACGATTTAAAAGCAAACGAGTAAACCCTAAAAATAATTAGTGGATTAATAGTTCGTACAATGGACCTAAAAACACGAGGGTGTTTATTGATAAGATTTCATTAAGAAAGATTTGTTGAAGAGTGTTGCTGTGCTGGACTTTGAGAAGGTTTGAGTGTTGGGTTAACCACACACAATTAAATGGTCTTCAGTGCACATGGTTAAAACAGGACTAAGAACTGGTAGTCCATAAGCAAAACGGCTTGTGGAAAGACTTTCAAAATGTTTATGGTGATAATTTACAAAAATTGTGGGTTTAACTCACCTTGCTTTCATGGGTAAGAGTTGGCTAATCCATGATCAAAACAGTTCTTGGTAAAGACTACTAATTCTGTGTAGTGATAGTTGCTATAAACTTATGGTTTATCAATGCACCATGTTATGGCAAATGAAGCACTTGGCTAGTCCAAAAGCAAACGATTTTGGTAAAGACAAATCAATTTCGTTGATGGTTGGGACGTTTACCACAAACTGTATGGGTATTTAATCACCATATTTTTGAACTAAAGAGTTAACTATCAGAGCAAACGGGTTATGCGTAAAGGAACATCAAATCGTTTATGGCTAGTAGTTTGCCAAAACTACAAGCTAACTTAGTGGATTATTGTGAAAAGATGTTGTAGTGATGCTGAACAATAAACAATTGTTGTAAGATGAAAGTTTATTAGATCAAGATCAAGATTGTGTTAAAGTGTTTGGATACATCCTCCAAGAACTTAAGAAGATTAACATGAAGAACATGAAGTTAAAAGAGTTCAAACAATCATGTTTAGGGGCGGAATGTGGGGAATTATTCATTCATACTTAGTAACTGTAGTGATAATACTTAGTACCGCCCATAGTATAGTTAGTACTGACAGAACAAAAGTGTTAAGTATGATCAGATAGTTAGTAACCGTTAGTAGAAATGTTAGTACGTTAAGAATATGTATGAGCTTATTATAAGAAAAAAATGTATTATCTTTTATGCGTTTTGTAAGCCTGTTAGGGTTTATCCTTGGTCTATAAAAGGAACCCTCATGGCATAGTTAGAGATATCAGTTCAATATACATCTCATACAATCATATCTCATAGTTAGTAATCTGTAATCATTTTAACAGATTAATAGAAATCAAAGTTTAGTTTATTCATTGTTCTTCTTAATACTATTGTGTAGATTCCGCATATACAATTAGTATTCATAGTCAGTGTTTCTATATAGTCAATCTGTATTTATACAAGTTGGCTATCACCCTTAGCAGGCTGCAAATATCTGTTCAGTTTGGGACTCACACCTATACTATACTAGTATAATCCTAATGGTGGACTACAAACCATATTACAATAACTCCACCGATATGCACAAAGATCGGCGCTCACTACCTATGGTATTCCACTCTTGAAATTCACCCCTAAGAACCCGTGATTCCACTTAACCTATAACCAATTAAGACTTTCCCTTGAAAACTTACCAAACCCCAACTACATCCCCAATGATCTAGGATTGATCTGTCGGATACAAGACTTTCCTTACAACTCGATTGAGTGAAAGATAGATAGATGATTCAAGTCCTAACCTAACCTAGAGACTCGATTCTAAAGAAAGGGTATGAGAAAGAAGACCCTCGACAAAACACACAAGTATGGATTAGGTAATTGTGTGGCTCTCTTGTGGAGATGTATTCACTTCAATAGAATGATGAGATGAGAAGTTTAGAACACTTAGATATTAGACTTAGAGGATTAGAGGAGAGAAAAGAAAGAAAAGAACGCGCTGCAAGAGGTGAGGAATACAAAGGCAAATAGGGGGTATTTATAAGCCAAGAGTCCCAAACTTAGGAAAATAATTCGTGAGTGGCGTGCTGCCTACGCGTCAGCGTGTAGCCAGCGCGCCAGATTCCCGTATTATTTTCTTTAGGACTTTGGCGTTTAAAATAACTGCACTTGTTAAACCTTCAATTGTACTTCATGTTATGACATTTCAATCATTCTTATACTCAAGGTTAACCAATTTAAATAGCCATTTGCTAAAAGTGTTTATGAAGTATTTAAGAGCCTTTTGCATATCCGATATTAAGAAGATAGAAAAGAATAATCGGACAAGGGTATTTTGGGTATTCCTTAAATGTAACTAGCTTAGTTGGGATCCAACCAAGGTTTAAGAAGCTAGTTAGAGTACAAGAGAATATTCCAAGAATATTCTTAACCTGGAGAGAAAGGGCGGATGTTATGGGGGAAGATTTGAAATTTGAATTTCAAATTTATTAAACACATGTGAGAATTAGAGGAAGGGATAAGGATGGGGTGTATGTGAGTTGGCATGATGTGATGGTGATGGGATGGAAAGGAGCCTCTTGATCTTGTTTGAAATGAAGGGTGAAGATGAGATGGTGAAGAGGTAAGTTGGATAGGTGAAGTGGCAAGATCAAGGGTAGATAAAGAGTGTGTTTGTTTAGAGAGTGAAGTGTGTTTGTTTATAGAGGTAAGTGTGTTTGTTTGAGATTTGAATTTCAATCCAATGGAGGAGAAGAGAGTAAGGTAAGATGGATTGATAAAATGGTGTAATCAATGGCTAAGATGATAGAGTGTGTGTGTGTATTCGAAATTTAAATGGCTTTGTGAGGAAGAAGGTGAATAGTGGATATGTGGTGGAGAATGTTTTGATGTGATGTAGATGAGCCTATGTTGGGAATAAAGGGAACAATAAGTATAACAAGTTAACAAGGATAGTATAAATTGTTTTGTAAGGGAAGTGACGTTATCTCCAGGTGGGTGTTATTTGGGGAAGGTTGTTTTGTGTGAAGGAAGAGTTTAGGCTTGATAGAAGGTTTGAAGTGATATGGTATGAAGGTGATGATGTTTAGGATGCAATCAAAGGATTGATTTAGGTTTATAATCACATTACCAATAAGAGAGGAAAGAGTGGGCATATGTGCTTATGAGATGGTTTAATAAATAAGTGTTTAAAGTATGTGAAAGTTATAGTCATTTGTTGGGTAAGAAGGGTAAACAAATAATTAGGAAGGATGTGTCGTAGGAAGTATGGTATGAAAGTGTTGTATGGAGAAGTGTGGGGGTTTGTAAGACATCTTGTACATGTGAGGAATACATGTGTGAGTTTGTAAATCATTTATAGGTAAGGACGTAAGAAAACTCAAAGCATGATTAACCTCCAAATGCCACAAACTCAATTAGTCATTTAGAATTTAATCCATGATAATCTTAATCTATGATAATCAACAATGGATTTGATCACTAATCATCTTGATGCAAACAAGCTAAGTGCTTTGCATCTCAAGTAAAGCATATCCCATAACGGGAAAGGATGCGTTTACGCAAAGTGATCTTTAACTTAGTTTGACCAATAAGGGAGTAAAACCCATTACGTGATTAGGAACACCGTAAATCCAGATTAAAATCAAATGAATACTTTCGTTTGATGGTATGTTGAAAGTAAGTTCATACTAGTTTTAGAAAGAAGTTTCGGCCTTGGCTAGAGGCGTTTGATAAAAGATTTGAGTTGGCGTTTTGTTGATAAACGAAGGATACATTTTTGCTTCTCTCTAAGCCTAAACCTCATTTGGAGTGTTCCTAAATGCTCAAATATCATATACATACCTTTTATTGAAGTTTCCACATGTGTCGGGTAAGAGGAAAGCCGACAAAGCAATATCCGTAAAATGGATTTTGCATGTGGCACGCTGGCCACGCGTTGACGCGTGCCCACCGCGTCAGACTTGCAAATCCGATTTTACGGATTTTGGATATCGTTTGTTATTTTACATTTTGCGAATGTTTATTTGTTATCATTAAAACATAAAGGAGATCATAGTCAATGTTGCACCAACAATCTCCCACTTTTTAATGATGACAAATAAAATTTCAAAAAGCAAATAAAATTACAAACGTATCAATGATGAAGACCGTTGTTGATGTAGCTTGCGTCTTGATCTTGGCCTAGTAATTTGGTGAAGCTTGAACATTGACTTCACCTTATGAGTCTTACATAGCTTTTTTAATCCCATATATGATATGGCTCTTTGTTTCGTAATGGCTAGTTATATTAGCTTTCTCCCCCGATCCATAATAGGCATCTTGCTTTGCTTTCCTTCTCCCCCTTTTATCAAATCAAAAAGGTCATTGGAAGGTTGATATGTTTGTAGAAGAGAGAATAGATATCATAACATGTGCTCCCTCTAGATCGTTGCTCCCCCTTGTTCCAACGCAAGGATCCATAGGTCAAGAGCATTACCTTCGAGGTGTTCTTGGCTACAACTAGAAATAAGCAAACACAAGACAACACAAACAACAAACACATACACATGTTCAAGTCTAAAATGGGTTAGCTTACCATTTAAAATTTGGAAATATGGATGAGTACAAACATGGATTATTATGACTTTGTACATTCTTGCATATATTTATATACATATTTTAAAATTTTATATACATAGTTATGCATGACTCTAATTACTTTTTGTTGAGCATGCTTGCATAATTAAGCACAAATATTTTCAAGTAGACATAATATAGCATTTTATTTCACATAAAACAAGCAATACATAACATATATTATACAAGATCTAGCACCACACTAGCCTAACATAATTGGGGGTATCCGTTCTCATCATCCCTTTATTCAAAGTGTTGCTAGGTATAATATCTCGGACTTATGGTCGATTTGTTGTGTCAACATTGATAATATTAAATACCATAGTGTAAGGTGAATTAATTCCATAGTTTCTTGGATGAGATAACTATATTATCATGTTTATTCTTTGTGTATTTTAGTATTTTATGTAATACCACACTGATTTCCATTTCAAAAGAGTTCTCTTCAACTACGTGAGTAGTATGCTTGCATAAAGTTCTTCTTATTTCTTTTCTATCCTAATACACATAGCATGCAATCAACATATAAAATGAACAAGTTGACACAAATGCAACATTTTCAACACAAGGGTAAGTTGCGATTCAAAGTGATTTTGTCAATGAAATTGTCTATTTAATATTTCATGTCTATCATGGGGAATAAAGCATGCAATGCTACGAATAAGTTGATTTCACACATTTAAATATGAGAGGCGATGATTACCACAATATTGACAAGATGTAGATCAAATTTCTTGTTCATAGCACATAGGTTTGACATGTAGAATCCGAGATATATCAACCATAGTTTGAATAATGTATTGACATCTATCCTTCATCTCGTTAAAACAACAATGTTGCTTAACTCCCATGCCGTTCACATAAGTCTAGCACATAAGCACATAATCTCTAAGAGCACAAATATCTCTAGTAGGGTATGCAAACAACCTCTACATTTCTATCCTTATTTTGACCCCTCACTCACTCAAATCAATATCCTATGGTGCATGTCGACCATGAACAACCTCAACTAGACTCGTGCAACTTGGACTTTGGAAAATGTCATGCGAAAATCCTAAGCTTGTTTAGTCTCAGACCTAAGTGTCCTCTCATCCAACTCACCAATTACTTGTTCTATTGGGTGACCTCTAGCTTTTTGACACTTTTAGGATCACCTTCATCTGAAACATTAACTTGTAATGACGGCGACCCATTGAGATCTTGAACTATTAATTCATTGATCCTATCATCTTCTACAGAAGGAGATGACTTAGGCTCGAGCAAGCTCTCATCAAAGGTAACATTGAGAGATTCCTCAATTCTCGTTGTTTCTTTGTTAAGCACTATGTATGCTTTACTAGTTCGAGAGTATCCTAAAAACAAACCTTCGTATGACTTTGAGTCAAACTTGGTGAGATGTACTTTGGTGTTAAGTATAAATACTTTACAACCAAAGACCATAAAGTACTCTAATTATGGCTTTCTATTTCTAAGGATTTCGTTGGGTGTCTTATTAATAAATTTTCTAATATAAACTTTATTAAATATGTAAGTTGTCGTATCTAATGCATGACACCAAAACTTTTATGGAATGGATTGCTCGTCTAACATAACATGACTCATATTTCTTAACTTGCGATGTGTTCTTTTAACAATCTCACTCGATTGAGAAGTAAACGGGCCCGACAAGTTATAAGACATTCCATGTTGTTTACAAAAGCTCCCAAATTGCAATTTATCAAATTCACTACTATGATTTGTTATAATTGAAACAATAGAACAATCATGTAGGTTTTTAAGCCTTTTACACAATAGTTTAAAAGTTTCTAAGGCATCATCCTTAGACTCTACAAACACAACCCAAGTGTAATTTGAGTGGTCATCTACAATCATTAAAGTGTAGAAGTTGCCTCCGTAACTTTGAATTTGAGATGGACTAAACAAATCTAAGTGTAACAACTCTAAAACCCTAGTAGTTGACACTTCATTTCTAATCCTATTGCTTGCATTACCTTGACTCCCTAGACTACACGTATGACAAAAGTGTTTTTTAAAACTCAACTTTGGTAAGTTCCTTACTAACTCGTTGGAAGCTAAGTTTTGAACTAACAACATGTTGGCGTGACCTAACCTCCTATTCCAAAGCGTTGAGTTATCCACCATGGATACAAGACAAATTTGTTGTTTGGAGTTATGTCCCAATTTGAAAGTACATAGACCATTTTTCCTATGTCCTTTAGCTAGCATTTTACCATTTTTACTAATAGCACAATCTACTTTAGTAAAGCTAACTACGCAATCATCATTACATAATTGACCTACGTTAATCAAGTTAAAAGCCAGACCACTAACATACTCAACATTGGTAATTGTAATGAAGTCATGAGTAATATTACATCCACCGACGACCTTGCCCTTTAGGTTGCTCCCAAATATGGCATGTCCACCATCATACGCCTTGTACGAAGTAAACAATCTTTTATTTCCGGTCATGTGCTTAGTGTAACCACTATCCACAATCCAATCTCCTGGTAGTAGATCATATTTAAGACACACCTACAAGCAAATATGAATTTAAGGTCGTGGTACCCATTGTTTCTTGGGTCTTGTGTGGTTAGCAAATATGGTGCCCAAGTTAGCCATTCTTGGGTCTTGAAAAAAGGCACATAGTTTATGTAGGTCGTACCTCGAGAACGCAGACCAGGGATTGTTTTGAAAATCATGGAGGTTTTGAAAGTTTGGTCCAACGCTCTGAGGTGTTTTTAGCCTTTGATTTGGGTAGGAGTTTTATCTCCTTTGGAAGGTGCTATGTTGATGATACAAAGACCTTTGATTTTTATAAAAAATTCTTCTTTCCGAAGAGTGGTTATTTTGAAAAGAAGGTCTTCGGTTATATGAGTTTGAAGGTCTCATATTTGGTGTGGGTAGAGGTCTAGGGTTAACTCGAGGTCGTGTGTATCCAAGGCCATTATGTGAGTCTGAGTGATATCCTTAGTGTCTTGTTTCCACTCTTCTAATGGGTGCTTGGTAACCTCGAGTGTTTGCAAAATGGGTTTGAGGTACAACGAGTTTAACAAAGCTATTTGAGGAATTTTACTTTTGACTTTCTTTTACATTGTTTAGACTTACGAAAGTGGTTTTATCATTTTTAGAAAATCCAAGACCTTCCTTATCTTGGGACAACTTTTGATGACTTAACATATCGCCCAAAACAATGCTACTCTTTTTGAATTTTGAAGAATTCAATGCTTGATCTTGAAGCTTGGAAACGTTACATTTTAAAGAGTCAACCTCTTTCTTATTTGTAAGTTTCTTTACTTCAATTTCAAGATCATTGGTTTTATTTAAAAGTTTTGATTTCTCACTTTTAAGAGAGCATTTTTCTATTAAAAGCTTTTCAAAAGTTTTAGTAAAATCATTGTTAAACCTTAGGAGTTCCTCATTCTCCTTTTTCAAATCAATAATATTTGAATCATTTTTAGAAATAGAAGGTTTAGTTTGTACCTCTTGAGAGTCAAATGCCATAAGACAGGTTGCATCGTTTTGAGGTTCATCACCGTCTTCACTATCACTCCATGCTCCTCTGACAAAAGCCTTGTTCTCCTTAGGCTTTCTACACTCACTAGCAAAGTGGCCTTCTATTCCGCAATTGTAGCAAACTCCTTTTTATCTCGAGCTTTCACCACTTTTGTTTCCAAAGCTATTTTCACGGCTTCTTCCAAACCTATTAGCACCATTGCCAAATCGATTGCCGCGCCCGAATCGATTACCTTTGCAGAAGAACTTATGAAAGTTCCTTGCCATCAAATTGAATGCTTCGACTTCTTCTTCTTCTTCATCTACGCCTTCATCACTTCCTCCTTGACTATCACTATCGTCGCTAGTTTTTTCCCTAGTGACTTTAGCTTTAAGAGCTAAGGACTTGACCTTTTCTTTAGTGGTCTTGGAAGCTACACCATCATTATCCAAGACCATTTCATAAACATTAAGGTTGTCAATTAGCTCGTCAAGAGGAAGTGTAGCCAAATCTTTGGCTTCTTCAATCGTCGTCACATTGACTCTCTATTTTAATGTTAGAGCATACAGAAACTTTCTTACGTGATTCTTGCTAGAGTAGTCCAGATCTAAAGATTTGAGGCTAGTCATAATAACATTGAATCTTGTGAAGCCGCTATCAATAGTTTCTTTATTAGAGATTAAGAACTTCTCGTATTCTTGAGTGAGAAGATCAGTCTTGCAATTCTTGACTTATGAATTGCCTTGGTGAGTGATAATTAGTGTATGTCAAACCTCCTTGGTGGGTTTACACATAAATACCCGCTCGTATTCTTTATGCGGTTGGGCGTTGTAAAGAGTCATCTTGGCTTTGTTGTTCTTGCCATGTTGCTTGTTTTGCTCATCCTTAAGAAGCTCATATGGCGTTTCCTTCATCATCTTCGTTTCTGAGTCTTCAATTTCAATGTAGAAAGACTTACCATAAGTCAATATCTTTGGACTTAACATAAGTCTCAAATCGGGCTTTCCAAAAGCAAAACCCGTTGGCTTCTAGCAAAGGTGGTCTTTGAATAAAGCACCCTTCAACATAGTTCTCTTCTTGGTTTAAAATTTCCTTTTGCAATCCGATGCGCAAAAGGTCCCAGCGGCCGTTGCATGATGCGTGTTGCAAATGCGAGCGCATTTTGGACACGATGTGTTTTGTATTAAAACACAAAAAATATTTATATGTAATATATTAAACAAAGTATCAGTAAATGCAATAAATTTACAAATAAGTCACTAAGATATAAAAAATAGACAAATAATCAATTTGTAAAACAAGCACAACATTATAAAATCCAACTAAATGTTGTTCTAAACGAGACCATCCTCTTTTAGTTACATTCGAACATAACGAACTTGTAAATTTATTTTAAATTTTTGGATTGAGAATTTCATAATTTACTGCCTCGATTCTTGCTATTGTTATCGGTCAATGTAGTTGAACGTGAACGATTAAAGTCCATTCTATACATATACATGATGACATGGTCTTAAAACGTATTAAAGGTATACTTATAAGTTATACCAGTGGCTTATAATCTTAATTCATTCATAACTAAATCAATAACAGAAGTCAAGATTAAAAAAATTAGTCAATTTGAATCACACATATGATTTAGAGCTCAATTAGTTAACATATATGATTATGTATGATCAAAGAACAATATGAACTCTTCCACGACATAGAGCTGGAATAAGAAGATTGTTTACATGATTTTAAATCATGTTAATGGTGCATGATCATGAATCAAAGGGTAATTTAGATGTCGTTATTGTGTTTGTTTTTTACGCCTTTAAACAACTTTTATTTTTCAGATTCCATTAAAATATTTTAGTTTCTTCTAAATGGTTTAAATTTTAAAAAATGGCCTAAATTCCATATTGCGACAATTGCGACCATTTGTTAGCATTACACAAATGTGGCAAATTGATGTCTAATGCGAGCGTATTTTAGGATGGCCTCGCATTAGGCACTGTGATGCGAAATCCTAAATGCAATGCAATAATGCGCGCAATTTATGCAATGATGCATGCCTTTTTAAACAAATGTTCTCTTGAGCCATGGATCTTTACTCAACTTTTTCAAAAATCGGAGTTAGGATTTTGATTTTTTTGAAAAACAATTTTTCAACTTAAAATGACTTATCGGGAAGGCTTTAACGCTTGAAAACTTAAGTAAACTGCTTTGATACAAATTGTTAGACTGTAGGGGGGGGGTGAATATGGTTTTCTTGAATTCTTTGATGTTTATAAAACTTCAAGTCTTGAAAGAGCCGAGTGGTGTGATGATCTACTTAGCAAAGAATCAATAAGTGTATAGAGATAAAGATAGAGAAAGACACCACGATATATATTGGTTCGGGAAGGGGGGTTTAGTCCTTCCGTACGACTAATTGTGAATCCATGACACCTATACTATACTAGTATAATCCTTATGGTGGACTACAAACCATATTACAATTTAACTCCACCGATATGCACAAAGATCAACGCTCACCAAGAAGAGTTACTACCTACGGTATTTCTCCCTCGGAATCCACCCCTAAGAACTCGTGATTCGACTTAACCTATAACCAATTAAGACTTCCTCTTGGAAGCTTAGTAAACCCTAACTAGATCCCTAATGATCTAGGCTTGATCCCTCGTATACAAGAATTCCCTTACAACTCGATTGAATGAAAGATAGATAAATGAATCAAGTCCTAAACTAACCTGGAGACTCGATTCTAAAGAAAGGGTATGAGAAAGAAGACCCTCGACAAAACATACAAGTGTGGATTAGGTACTTGTGTGGGTCTCTTGCGGAGATGTGGTCACTTCAATAGAATAATGAGATGAGAAGTTTGGAACACTTAGATGTTAGACTTAGAGGATTAGAGGAGAGAAAAGTAAGGAAATAATGTTTGTAAGAAGTGAGGAATACAAAGGCCAAGAGGAGGTATTTACAGGCCAAGAGTCCCAAACTTAGGAAAATAATTTGCGAGTGGCGTGCTGCCCACGCTTCAGCGCATGGCTAGCGCGCCAGATTCTTGAATTATTTTCTTTGAGACTTTGACGTTTTAAATACCCGCACTTGTTAAACCCCTAATTGTACTTCACGCTATGACCTTTCAATCATTCTTATACGCAAGGTCAACCAACTCAAATAGCCATTTGATAAAAGAGTTTGTGAAGTATTTAAGATCATTTTGCTTATTCGATATTGTAAAGATAGACGAGAATAATCGAACAAGGGTATTTTAGGTATTTCTCAAATTTAACTAGCTTAGTTGGGATCCAACCAAGGTTTAAGAAGCTAGTTAGGGTACAGGAGAATATTCCAAGAATATTCTTAATTTGGAGATAAAGGGTAGATGTTATGAGGGGAAGATTTAAATTTTGAATTTCAAATTTATTAAACACATATGAGAATTAGAGAAAGGGATAAGGATGAAGTGTATGTGAGTTGGGATGATGTGATGGTGTTATCCCAAATACTCTAATCCATATCCTAACACAATAAGCTAACCAATAAGCTTATGATACACGAAATAAGTAAAAGAAGAAAAGAGAGAAAAGTAGAAAGGAAATGGAAAGATTATATTAGAGAGAGAAAGTGAGGTGGGAGGTTACACACACATGAAAGTGTAAAAAATGGCAACCAACACCCTCACCATGTGTAGAGAGGGTCTATTTATAGTCCTCATACCCTAGTTTAGGCATATGGACTATTCGTGGGCTGGACTTGGCTTGTTGTTGGGCTTTAGCCATAAACATGGACAATATTAGCTTAAAGCCCAAGCCCATTGAACCCGACTAGCCTATTACAATACAATAATTAATCTAAACAAGGACAACCGATTACATTCATGTTTGACTTATATAAAATAAGGCTAATAATCTCCCCCCAATGTTGAGGTCTTCTTTGATCTCCCCAATGTTAACGTTCTTGATTTGACTCTATCTCCCCCAATATTGAAGATATGACTTTTGAGCTTTGTCTTCTTTGGTCTTGTCTTCATCTTTTCTTGTTTGTGATGGCTTTGTTCATTCATGCTTTTGTGATCTTGATCTTGAGCCTTTGTCTTTTGACTTTGAGTTCTTGAGATCTTAAT
>BQNB010082801.1:0-29221 GCA_026074375.1 Tanacetum coccineum
ATTCTTCAACCCCTTCAATGCTTACCAAGACTTCATCACTTACACCTTGTTGGGTTTGTTCCAGTGTCAGCTCTGTCTTAGTCTGCATTTTTCCCTTTCTCACTTTTACTCCTTTTGTATCATACCTAAGGACTTCTATTCTAACTAATGGAATGTCCATGGGTAGATCCCTCCGGTTCTGGCTAGATCATGGGAACGAATACCTAATATTAACCACCTTATAACTCTAATTAATTACAAACATTGTCGGTCTTTTGGTATTGTTCTCAGCCTTAAAACCATTTGAAATGCTCCCCCTCAACATACGCATCGATATTCAAAAATGTTTAGCACATGAAAGGGTGAAGATTGCACTTGAGTCCTTAAAATCACATCTTTAGCCATATATTTTAATCACATTTTCTCCCCTTATCAAAAATGTCAAATCTCTTGATATTTTGGATATCAATCGATTCAAATATTAATGCTTTCAGGGTAAAAATGGTCCAATTATTAACAAGCCATATTTGGAACAATTTTAATGCTCCACCTCAATTTATGAGGGTATTATATATATAGTGTTGAGTACGTTAATTTGAAATTTTTTGAATTTATTGAAAAATTCTAGAAAATTCGTACTCAAACATTATTTATATTACTTAATATTATAAGTCTATACTACATATTCACATTATTCACAAGATAGGATTTTGAGATTGGACCTGACGATTAAACGGTACGCGTCATGAGTTTTTAGTCCGTCTCGAGTTCCCGAGCACTAACCAGTCGTTTAAGATTCCGAATGATCCTTTTTTCACGCATCTGCTTATCAATCAGCTCGACCATAAGTTTCGACCTCTTTTTGTCAATAGCCGTCCACTTTCTCCTCATCTCCTTGTTGTATCCCAAGTCAAAATTGAGTAATCTGTGATGAAGCTCATCCTGAACTTTCTTGGGCGTCCCGTCTGAGAACTTGTACAACTCATCAGCCCGCATCACTCGTTTCTGTTTGACCAAGTGTTCATAGATAACCCCTGGTGGTTTGTAAGATGGAGTGTAGAGTTCTTTAAATTCAATTTCTGGAAAGGTTTGTTGAGGTGGAGTGATGTTAAGTTTCTTCTGGTAACCCTCTACACCAAGCTGTAAATCCTCGACCCGTTTTTTGATGATGAGACTTCTTGTGAACATACGAAGAGCCACAATAAAGTCAACAATATCGTTGTCGGTGAGATGGAATAGCTTGTGATGAACAGCAAGAAGCAGCATGTCTTCAATGTCATTCAGGTGTAGATCCATGAAGTCACCTTCTTTAAACTTGTATAACTGACGGTTAGCTCTTTTCACCACAATCTCTTCCAAATGACCATATCCATGCAAATTATTAACACTAACACTCTTTACCCCAATAATTTTCTTAGTATAATAATATTATATAGACATATATTATATACATATACAATATTACATATACATATATATATGTATATATATATATATATATATTATATAATATATATAAGATATATCTTATCAAATAATATATATATATATAATATCTACATATGCCTATATATTTATATACATAAAGCACTATATATATATACATATGCCTATATAATACACAACAAACATATTAATATACACACATACATATATATATATATATAATATATCTATATATATATATATATATATATATATATAATATATCTATATACATATACATATATGAGTATGTATATGTAGATATGAATGGATACTTATATAATATATATATGTATATATATATATATATATATATATATATATATATATATATATACATATACACATATATATATATATATATATATATATATATATACATACATATATATATAGTTTTGAGTACGTTAATTTTAAATTTTTTGAATTTATTGAAAAACTCTAGAAAAACCATACTCAAACATTATTTATATTGCCTACTATTATAAGTCTATACTACATATTCACATTATTCACAAGATAAGATTTTGAGATTGGACCTGGCAATTAAACGGTACGCGTCATCAGTTTGTAGTCCATCTCGAGTTCCCGAGCACCAACCAATCTTTCAAGATTCCTAATGATCCTTCTTTCATGCATCTGCTTATCAATCAGCTCGACCATAAGTTCTGACCTCTTTTTGTCAATAGCCGTCCACTTTCTCCTTAACATCTCCTTGTTGTATCCCAAGTCAAAATCGAGTACTCTGTGATGAAGCTCATCCTGAACTTTCTTGAGCGTCCCGTTACTCGTTTCTGAACTTGTACAGCTCATCAGCCCGCATCACTCGTTTCTGTTTGACCAAGTCTTCATAGATAACCCCTGGTGGTTTGTGAGATGGAGTGTAGAGTTCTTTGAATATAATTTCTAGAAAGGTTTGTTGAGGTGGAATGATGTTAAGTTTCTTCTTGCAACTCTCTACACCAAGCTGTATATCCCCGACTCGTTTCTTGATGACGAGACTTCTTGTGAACATACTAAGAGCCACAATTAAGTCAACAATATCGTTGTCGGTAAGATGGAATAGCTTGTGTTGAACAGTAAGAAGCAGCATGTCTTCAATGTCATTTAGGTGTAGATCCACGAAGTCACCTTCTTTAAACTTGTATAACTGATAGTCAGCTCTTTTCACCACAATCTCTTCCAAATGACCATATCCATGTAGTTTCTTGACACTAACACTCTTCACCCCGAGAATTTTCTTAGTGGAATACACATTATGCTTGGAGAACTTGTTCAAATGAGATCTATGCCATAGCTTACGCCTTTTACCCTAATGTTTAATTCCTTTCAACGCATCTTTATCATACCCTACTTTGGTAGGACTCCAAAGCATAGGAACCATGCCTTCAATCCCTTTAATCTCATATCGAGCCGCTTTTATCTTCATTATTGATGTAGTGTACGTTCTCTCTGGATCAGAAGATTTCAAATACTTCAAATCATTGTTGAAGAAGTAATCAGCAGTAACAGTTAGATGGCCTAGGTGACCTTGTAGAGGAAGACGTTTGGATAGGTCAAAGGGGTAGCGATCTCCTTTTGAATTTTTCCAACCAAGTTTGTCTGTCAATGCAGTGAAACACTTTTAGAAGTGGTACTCTAGTTTGATATTGCTAGTACACATGCCTTTTAACGGATTATAGGCAGGTCCTAATAAGATATCTTAAGTAAGATTGTCAATTTTGAGTAGATTCAACACATACTTAGAGAAGTCAATAGGATTGGCCATGAGATCATTGAAAGTGAGTAGATCCTTTGTAGTAGAGACCATTTAGTTGAACCAAGGCTTTTCAGGTTGTCTAAGTACAACTTGACGCTTGTTCAATTTCGGATCTGGAGTAGGAGGCCTTGGAGGTTGCTTGAACCAATCTTGATTTGGTGTCTTTCTTTTCTTGGGTTCTGAAGTGTCTTGTGGTTGATCATCATCACGAACCACATCTTCACCCTCATTATCCATTACCACCTCAACAATCAGTTCTTCAACTAGTTCCTTTGCAGAAGCAGACTTACCAGTTTTAGAGCCTTTTTATAGAGCTTTACCCTTTGAGGTTTCCTTGGTGAAGGATGGTTTCTTTGAAGACTCTGACTCCTTGGTGCTTCTCCTCTTTGTCTTCTTACCCTGGTTTGGTCCACCTGGAGGGTAATCATCATCATCATCATCATCATCATGCTTTTGTTTGTGGTCCTTGATTGTGTTAGCAACTCCCTTATCCATTTTGGGTTAAAACGGATTAGAATTGAAGAAATGAGGCCACGGGTTTGATTAGGGGAGTTTAGGGTTTTTCTTGACTTTATGGGTTTTATATTTTGCATACTCCTGTTTAGGAATGTGGGCATATAGATCCTAGAGCTTAAATAAAGTATTAAATGAAGTTTGATCGTTGGTTTTAGTTAAAATGGGTTGAAATTGAAAGAATAAGTCTAGCTTGGAATTAGGGTTCATATAAGGCTTTTAGGGTTTTCTAGCTTTGTAATTGCGTTATATTGTGAAGCAATTGGTAGTTAATGAGGATAAGGTTTGTAAACTCATTTTATGGGTTTACAATGACTCTTGGTTGCTTACTTGAGAATGAGATGGTCTAAAAATGAGTAAACGGGTCAAAATCACAATTAGGGTACAATTAGGGTTTCCTGGATTTATTTCTTGTGTAATTGAAGTAGAATGATGAAATGATGATGGAATGATGTTTGAAAATGATTGATAATGTTATAAATTAAGTTATTAAAACTTATTTGAGAGTTGGTTTAGGTTTACAATGGATAAAAATGAAGGGAACGTGTCATGGGTTTTAAATCTAGCTTGGTTTTAGGGTTTAGGGTTTTGAATTAGGGTTTTGAGTGTAAATATGTGTGTGAAGGCTTATGAATAGAATAATTAGGGTTTACACATTGTAGAATGAGTATAGTAGCTTGTACATAAGTGGTGATGAAGAAATTGGAATGAAAACGGAGGTAAAACGGCTATTTTAGAGATCATGCTTAATGACTTGTACATTGAGCTTTTAGAGACTTGTACTTTGACTTGAAGAGATTTTATATTTCAAATGAGATGTTATATTGCTTGTACATATGCTTTAGTAGCTTGTGCATTCACTTTAGATGTTAATCCTTCATGGAATTAGGGTTTAGAGGCATCCGATAACGGTTTAAAGCCCGTTTTGATATAATGTTGCGAATGGTACATTATAGGAATAATGTACTTTGTAATAAGGATATGATGATATTGACTTGACATATTGTGATGTTTGCTTGACATATATGAAGACAGGATTGCCATAGATAGGTTGCGTGAGCTTGTCTACTTTAGTTATGCAAGTTACCTTTCTTTATGAGATATTGACAATGTAAGTAATGTAATAAAGCGAAAAATTTCCCTGTATAATTGTGATCATAGTAAAATAAGTTGATGAAAATTCTTGGGTTGTTATAAACAGTCATCCACTTTCTCTTTGGCATCTTCGTGTTGTAATCCAGACGAAAGTCGAGTACTCTGTGATGAATCTCGTCACGAACAGACTTGAGAGTGCCATCCGAGAACTTTTACAGCTCATCAGCTCACAAAACTCTTTTCTGTTTGTTCAGGTCTTCATAAACAATTCCTGGTGGATCGTATGATGGAGTGTAGGGTTCTTTGAATTCAATCTCGGGAAAGGTCTTCTGAGGTTTGGTGATGATAAGCTTCTTCTGGTAACTCTCTACACCAAGCGGTAAGTCTTCAACACGTCTCTTGAGGATTAGACTTCTTGTGAACATACGAAGGGCCACAATAAAGTCAACAATAACGTTCCCGTCGAGGTGGAATAGCTTGTGTTGAACAGCAAGAAGAAGCATATCTTCAATGTCGTTCAGGTGTAGATCAACAAAGTCACCTTCTTTGAACTTATAAAGTTGTTGATCAGATCTTTTCACCACAATCTCTTCTAAGTGACCATATCCGTGCAATTTATTTGCACTTACACTCTTTACACCAAGAATCGCCTTAGTAGAGTAAACATTTTGTTTGTAAAATTTATTTACCTGAGATTGGTACCACAGTTTGCGTCTTTCAACCCAGTGCTTGATTCCCATTAATGCATCTTGTCATACGCATGATTTATGGTACTCCAAAGTATAGGGACCATGTATTCAATTCCTTCGATCTCATTCCGAGCAACATTTGTCTTCGTAATGGACGTGGTGTTGTTACCTCCGGATCAAAATCTTCAAATATGCCAGATCATTGTGTAAGAATCTATCTGCAGTATTGGTTCGATGACCTGGGTTCCTTGTAAAGGAAAGGCTTGGAAAGAATCAAAGGGTATCGTCTACTTTGATTATTCCAATCAGCTTGATATGTTAAAAGATTGAAGCACTCTTGGAAGTTGTACTCAAGCTCGATACTGCTAGAGGACGTGCCTTTTAACAGATTGAAGGCAGGTCCTAACAATATATCTTGAGTGATTCAACGCGTACTTGAAGAAGTCAATATGAGTGGCCATGAGATTGTTAAATGTTAGAGGATCCTTTGAAGCAGATGCCATTTGATTAAACCAAGGATGTGCGGGTTGATCAAGTACAACATGGCGCTTGTTTCATTCAGTATCAGGAGTAGGATGGGCCTTGTAGGTTGCTTGAACCATTTTGGATTTAGAGTCTTTGAAGTCTTAGGTTTAGAAGAAGCTTGTGGTTGATCATCATCATGAGCCAGATCATCACCAGCATCATCCATAATCACCTCAACAATAGGTTCTTCAAATGGTTCCTTTTCCGGAGCAGACTTACCAGTTTTAGAACCTTTAGTCGGAGTTTTACCTTTTAAGGTTTACTTGGTGGAGGATGGCTTCTTAGAAGATTCGGACTCTTTAGTTCTTCTCCTCTTGGTCTTCTTACCCTGGTTTGGTCTAGCTGGAGGGTCTTCATCATCATTATCTTCATCATCACCATGCTTTCTTTTGTGGTCTTTCACTGTGTCAGCCACTCCCTTATCCATTGTGTTTTCATCTTCAATTAATGCTTCCATGAGTGCATGGTACAACCGATGATTGGCAGGATTTCTGTTAAAAGACTTGTTAGCATGCATGGAATGTTAGAGATCGCTTTTTAGATCATATTCTTCAAGAGTCGCCTTGTCAGTAGACTTAATGGCGAACTGTGGGTTCTTTTTACTCTTAGCTTGTTCCTTTTTAATCTTGAGAATCTTTGAAGGACTTTTCTTAGACTCTTGTTCAATTGTTGGTGTCAGTTTCTTGAATAATTCATGAAGATGCTGCAGAGAATATTTATGAATGAAATCTGTCGTGTGTTTCTGCAGTTCCTTTTGAAATACATCTCCGACTTTGGTATCAAGATAACTATCAACAACTGTTGGAACATAAGACTGGAGAACAACCAGAGCCACAAAAGAATGATCACCAATTTTCAGCTCACACATATCTTTTTCTAATTTTGCAACTCTTAATTCAACAGCAGTGAGTGCATTGGATTCAGGAACAACAGTAGTGATGGTTGGAGCATTAGTTGTGATTTTTGGTGTGGGAATTGGTGTTGTTGTTTGTTGTATGGTTGAGATGATAGGTGTACTTAAGGTGAGGGGTCAGTAGTTTTAACTGGAGTTTCAGTGACAATCTCTGGTATAGGTGGAAGATTTGTTGTCTCTAGAATCACTGATACGAGAATCTTCTGCACTGATGGAGACTGGATCTGGGAGTTTCATGTTGGATGGGAATATCCAGCAAAGAACTAACATCTGCATCTGCAGAATCCTTAACAGTACTAACTAAGGAAGAATCAGAAGAAATTTTAAGGAATTGATCACCAAAACCTGAAGATATAGATAAGCTTGAGCTTGATGGAGGGAGCTCGATTTTCTTGGTATCATCCTTTGCTTCTGACGTCTTTTCAGCTTCTTCCTTTGCTGCATCAATAATCTCTTCATCACCTTTATCAGAACCTTTAATCTTCGGCATCTTTCATTTCTTCATCCTACATCCTCTTGCGCACATGAAAATCTTGTCTTATAAATGATCATCCTACATCGGATTCGTTTCAAATCTTCATCATCAGCATCTTATGTATTACTGACACGATCATCGCCTTCATCATCAGTATCACCATCCTTTTCATCCATCTCAACATCATCATTATCATTATCAGAATGTTCATTGTCTTGTTTATCTCCCTATTCAAGAATGACCTTCTCTTCAGTAATGTCCTTATCCTCATCAGGAACCCCTGGTTTAACACCAGTTCCTTCACTTGGGGTAGTAGAGCCGACTGTGGACTCATCAGGAACCCCTGGTTTACTACCAGTTCCTTCATTTGAGCCTCTAGTACCTGGTTGTCTTCTGCTAGTCTTCTTACTTTCCTTTAGAGTTTGCATAATGTTTGCAGCTTCTTGTTCAGCAAGAGTAAGAGATGAAGCACCTTTAAGCTTTGTCTTTGAAGTGGCGGGTTTTGATGTAGGAGCACTCGAAGTGTCTTGAATGACGACACTCTTAGAACTTTTGCCGCTAGACTTCTTCTTAGCAAATTCAGGGAAATATTCAGGCATGATCCTTGCATGTGTAGCATGGACTTTCCTTGCTTCTTCTGCTTCTTCAGCTTCAGTTTGACTGATAGACTTAGCTAATTCCAAGGCGGCATCAGGATCATCAGAGATAATATTGTCATTAGCTGACGGTGTGACTTTCTTCTTGAATCTTCTGCTAGCAGTTTTCTTCTTAGCTGGTTCAGGTTCAGTTTCAGACTCTTCGGATACATCAACAGTTTCCTGAGACTCCTCAACAGTCTCCTTTCCTTTTGAACCTTTGCCTCTGCTTTTCTTGGGTGGGATCTGATTTGTTAAATACTTGATGAACATCTGATATGATTCTGAATGCTTGATTGCATTAGTCAGCATCACATCAGGAATGGGATGTCCATATTCCTGATAGTCTTCACCTATTCTGACAAACTTTAACTGGCTTACAATACCATCATCTTTGATTGTATGATAGTGCTTGTAATTGAGGTTGGTGAGAGGCTTGTGTTGTTTCAAAAAGTGGTTGATGATGATTTTGGTGAAGCGGGGATATGGCATGTTCTCATGTCTTGATCACTTTTCTTTCCTGTGATTAATCTGGTAAGCAAAGTCTTCCCAAATCAATTAAGGATAATCGACATTTTCTCTGTTGAAAACATCCCCATAATATGTCAATCCTTGACTTTTGATAACATCAAATAGTTAATATATTTTAATATCAAAATCCCTTTGAAAATGCTTCTAAACATGTTATAAATGCCTAAAAATGTTACTTAATTGTTTGTTATTAGTTTTCAGGGACCAAGTGAGCTATTTGGCAAAAGATAAGGATTTGGACATGGAATGCACTAAAGTGGAGAGTCCAAGGCAGTTTACGGCGTAACATCCCCGAAGGATTACGCCGTAACATACTCCAACGAAGAAATGAGTCATCACACCCTTTACGGCGTAAAGACTCTCCTACTTTACGCCGCAACATTCAAATTTACAAGAGATGATTTATCTGAGTCAGCATTACGACGTAACATATGCGAGAAGGTTACGCTATAACAGCATTTTATGCCTAGAAGATTGGAAGCTTACGTAGCCAGATTACGGCGTAACATCCCACAAGGGTTACGCCGTAAACATTTTAAAGCCTATAAACAGAGCCCTCCTCCAGCTCATTCAGCATCACTCACTTCCAATACTATACACACAGTTCTAAGGGGTGAACCAAACCCTCAAGGTTTGAAGCATTTCATTAGAAGATCCAAGGGAGAATCATTACATAAATTATAGTATGTAATTGTGAGGTTTGGTGGAGTACTTGTAATAGATCAAATAAAATGCTTTAAAGAAAAATATCCTTAGGGATTACATTTTTTATACACTTCTAATGGCTACTTGAGGACAGTGGATTCTAGTGCGGGGGATATTTGATGACATTAAATAATGTCTATTTTATAGCATCATTTATCCCATGTTATTAACCCGTTTTGTATAGTTATTGCAAAGAATTGTTACTAAATTGTTTATATTTAAGAATTGCAGTAATTATGGAGTAATTGGTGAAAGATAGCAAAAGGCGTGCATTCTGGAGCTTAAACGAAGATATTTTGAAGATTAATGATTCTGACTACCAATACGCCGTATCCATCAAGGAAGATACGGCGTATCCGTGCCTGCACTCACCAAAGACCACAGAGGAATAAGCCCAATACGCCGTATCCAGAGAGACTCAATACGCCGTATTTAAGATATAGTATTTGAATATTCTGGAAGATATCAAGGATGGTCCCCACTCCAAGAAATCCTCAATATCCAACACTTAGATACGCCGTATCCAACCGACTTCCAGACTTTATAAATAGAAAACTCAAAACGAGTTTTTAGTGTGCTAAATCATATTCTCGATACCTAAACCATAAAAGTCAATTTTCAAAAGAGAAAAAGAGCAGAAGAGGTCGAGCAACGTTATCAATTCCATAGGAGACAACATGTAATTCCATATACTTTAGTAATCGTTCAGTTTTTGATATCATTCATTAACTCGGTTAGTTTACCTTGGCTAAATAATTGCTTTTGTATTTATTATGATGTTTGAAGGCTAATACCTTTGGGTATTAGCCATTATTATGAAGATCTGAATGTTTGGTATTTGTTTTATCTTGATATCTTGATTTATCGTTGTATGCTTGTTTATGTTTATCAATTTATATTTGTTTACGCGCTTTTGTATGCGACCTATCATTCAAATGGATCTAGTGAAACGGACCAAGTAGATCTATAGTCCGGGATAACTTTCCATATTGTAATTTATATATCTAGAATTATAGTTACACAAATATTATCCTTCTAAGTCTGTGTCTAGGATACGCTTCGATGTAACGCCTAACTCTTAAGAATGATATGCCACCTCGAGAGAAGAAATCATTCCACTAAATAAACAAACCAATGTTCTAATCGGATTAATAATGGTTAATATAGTTTTCTTATATAAGGTTTACCGCTCTTTTATCTTTTGTTTATTAGCTTGCGTGGGTAACAGTACCTTGAATTGATTGTAGTCGCCAACCAAACCATGTTACAGTCTCTCAGGCTGAAAACCCCCTTTTCCTGTTAGAATTAGAATTTAGACTGACAGGTTTAAAATAAGTTTAGAATATAGTAGAAATAACATAGAATAGATAACTAAGATATTAATTAAATTGATAGATTTAACCTCGCTTCAAGTGTTCAACACCCTACTTACCACGAAACTACTACCGATCGGGTACACTGCCCGTTAAAGTGTTGTTTTTGGTTTAGTCGACAAAATATAAATTTAAAACTTGAATCAATAAAATATACACCAGACAACGACACATCACATGTGTGGATAATCTTTCTTGTTTTAGTTTAAGTTATCCTGAATATGGTAGCTAATAAAGACTATTTCAAAAATAATGATGAAGCACATGACTCGACACTTGTAGTCAATATAGAATTTATATCTTCAATAGTTGAAGTATGATGCCACTAGGCCCCTCGTAAAATTAAGCAGATGCATGCGTGGCCGCGCCCAAAAACTCAAGTAGATATGTCTCAATGATTTTTGGTAATCTTGACTAATTACATATACGAGAAACTGAATCGTTAAATAATGGAATAACCTTAATCCATATCGGTATCGAAAACAAAGGGATTGTGAATGCATAAATCATTTCGTCTGTGACTTTATAAAACCACATTCAGATATTCATGAGAGCATTGACATGTTGCTAAACGCTTACCAATGTTATTATATTATTTGACACGTGTCCAAGTGGGAGCTGTTGGATTATGTCTACGTAAAATAATATATGTCCGGGAAATTCATTCGAGCCTATGGGGACGCACGCGTTAATACGTAGAACAATAATAATAATATATTAAAGGGTAAATTACACCGTTCGTCCTTATAGTTAGGCCCGATTGCGGATTCAGTCTTTAGATAACGGGGGTCAATGTTGTTAGCCTTTTTTGTCACTGTTGTTACCCGTTTGGTCCCTCGAGCCCTGTTATACAACCTTCCATATCCGCAAACATAACTTGAAGGACTATAAGTTCTTCTCGGCTTGTTAATTCATTTTCTAGTTCTTCTCTTTGCGAGGGATTAAGAAGCAGATGCATCTCATATAAAGGTTGTAAACCCTAGTACTACACAAAGTACTCGTATTATTGATAATAATAATATTGGAGCTTTTCAGTAATATCATTGTTCATACAGTTTACTGTTTTATTAATATTCTTCTAAGTATTAAAGAGTAGATTCCGCATACTCTTTAGTATTCACAAAGTTTCTACCATAGTTTGTTTTTGGGGATTCACGTACTTAACCTTTACAAGCTAAGGAATCGATCTTAAGTTGGGATCAACAAGTGGTATCAGAGCTTGTGTTCTGAAACTTTGATCTAGAAGAAACTAACAAGAAGAACTCTTTACTCACAAGGAAGAGATGGATCTAGAAACTGCTCAAACCACTACTACTGCAAAGTTGCCCATTCTCAAACAGGGTGAATATGATATGTGGAGGCTAAGGATTGAGCAATACTTTCAAGTACAAGACTATGCTCTATGGGATGTCATAGAGAATGGAAACTCATTCAAACCAGCAGCTCAAACAACAACAAATGCTGATGGTACCTCAACTACACTAATACCAGGTCCTGTAACTACTAAAGAAAAGGTTCAAAAGAAGAATGATGTGAAGGCAAGAAGTATGTTACTGATGGCACTTCCTAATGAACATCTAATGACATTTAATCAGTACAAGGATGCTAAGACTTTGTTTGCTGCTATACAAACAAGATTTGGTGGTAATGAAGCCACAAAGAAGACTCAGAAGACTCTTCTGAAGAAAATGTATGAGAACTTTAGTGCTCCAAGCACAGAGTCTCTTGACTCTATTTTTAACAGGCTTCAGAAGATTGTAAGTCAACTGGCTATCTTGGGTAAAAATATTTCACAAGAAGATCTCAATTTGAAATTTTTAAGAAGTTTGTCTTCTGAGTGGAATACTCATGTTATGGTCTGGAGGAATAAACCTGATCTAGACACAATGAGCTTTGATGATCTCTACAATAATTTCAAGATTGTTGAACAAGAGGTTAAAAGAACTGCAAGCTCAAGTTCTCAGAATATGGCTTTTGTGTCATCCCCTAGCAGTACTAATGAAGTTAATACTGCTTATGGAGTTAGTACTGCTAACACTCAAGTTAGCCCTGCTAGCACTCAAGTTAGCACTGCTAACTTAATGAATGCACTGTTTATGCATTTTTGGCCAATCAACCAAACGGGTCTCAACTTGTACATGAGGACCTTGAACAAATCCATGAAGATGACTTAGAAGAGATGGATTTGAAGTGGCAGTTAGCATTGCTGAGCATGAGGACAAGAAGGTTTTTCCAGAAAACTGGTAGAAAGATCACTATCAATAGGAGTGACACAGCTGGATATGACAAGTCCAAGGTGGAGTGTTTCAACTGCCACAAGATGGGACACTTTGCAAGGGAATGTAGAGGACCTAGGAACCAAGATAGCAGGAACAGGAATCAAGACAGCTCTAGAAGGACTGTAAATGTGGAAGAAACTTCTTTCTTCCAAATCCATGGTGGCTATTGATGGAGCTGGTTATGACTGGAGCTATATGGAAGATGATGAAGTCCCTTCAAACATGGCTCTTATGGCTTTTTCAGACTTCAAAATTCTGAGATACATAATGACAAAACTTGTTCAAAAACTTGTCTAAAAAGCTTTGAAACTCTTAAAACTCAACTTGATGATTTAAGAATAGAGTTTAACAAATCTAAGTTTAATTTAGCTACTTATAAAAGAGGGTTAGCATCTGTAGAAGAGCAACTTGTCTTTTACAAAAAGAATGAGGTTATGTTTTATGAGCAACTTGTTGTTCTTAAAAGAGATATCTCATATAAAGACTCATAAATTAGTATGCTTAAAAGTGAGTTAGAAAAGCTTAAGCAAGAAAAAGAAAGCAATCAACTTAAAATTTAAAAATTTAAAAATGCTTCTAAGAGTCTAGACAAATTAATAGGGAGTCAGATAATTGATAAAAGTAGAAATGGTGTGGGGTTTATAAGCTATAATGATGTTCCACCTCCCTCTATAGGGTTATTTTCACCTCCAAAGTTTGATTTGTCCAACTCTGGTCCAGTAGAGTTCCAACAGCCTGAGTTTGAAGGCTATGGACCTAAGACTAGTAAGAGTGTTAGTGAAGATATTTCTAATGAGGTTAAGGAATCTCCTGATGCCCCATTAGTTAAGGAGTTGGTGTCAGATGATAAGTTAGAGAAGAAAATTGTTTTTCCTACTGTTTCTAAGATGAAATTTGTTAGACCTAAACAACAAGAAAAACCAGTTAGGAAACCAGTTAAGTATGCTAAAATGTATAGGTCACAAATTCCTAGGGGAAATCAAAGAAACTAGAATAATTAGAAGTCCCACAGCTAGGAAGTGACTTTGTTATGTACAATAAAGCTTGTTTTGTCTGTGGAAGTTTTGACCATGCGTAGGCTCACTACAATTACCATCAAAGGGAAAGGGTGGTATCTAGGAATAATTATACAAGGGTGAATTACAATTATTTTGCTAAAAAGACTCATCCTAGTGCTCACATGAACATGGTTCCAAGAGTAGTTTTAATGAAATCTGGCCTAAAATCACTTAATACTGCTAGGCTTATTAATACTGCTCATCCCAAAACTATAGTTTATAGTGATAGACCAATGTTACATTTTTATAAATCAGCACAATCAACTGTAAAGAGGCCCTATCATATAAGAACAAAATTAACTAACAAAATTTTTAGCCAAAAGGTTAATACTACTAAGGGAAAAGTTAGTACCCCTAGGCCAAATTCAGCAGTAGTTAATGCTGTGAGGGTAAACTAGGTTAATGTTGTTAAGGCCTCGGCATGTTGGGTTTGGAGACCTACCAAACTTAATAGTGCATCAATTACTTTGAAGAGACATAATTATGTTGATGCATAAGGCAGATCCAAGTTAGTGATGTCTTGGGTCCCCAAAGGAAACTAATTTCCTTATTTTTATGTGCAGGATCATCCATAAAAAGAAGATCAAGGCTATGTTGATAGTGGACGCTCAAGGCACATGACAGGGAAAATGTCTTATCTCTCAGACTTCAAGGAATTTGATGGAGGATATGTTACCTTTGGGGGAGGAGCCAAAGGAGGGAAAAGTACTGGTAAAGGAACTCTTAAAACTTGTAAGCTTTATTTTGAGGATGTGTACTTTGTCAAGGAGTTACAGTTTAACCTTTTTAGTGTTTCACAGATGTGTGACAAAAAGAATAGTGTTCTTTTTACTGACACTAGATGTTTTGTTTTGTCTCCTGACTTTAAGTTAGTTGATGAAAGTCAAGTTTTACTTAAAGTTTCTAGAAAGAACAATATGTATAGTGTTGATATGATGAATATTGTTCCTAAATAGAGTTTAAGTTGTCTTGTTGCAAAGGCCACACTTGATGAATCAATGCTATGGCATAGGAGGCTAGGTCATGTAAATTTTAAAACTATTAATAAACTTGGTAAGGAAAATCTAGTGAGAGTGTATAATTCAAGTGGGGGGATGGAATTAGAATGTTTACTTGTCCTATTTTTCACATTAAAATGTTTAAATTATGCTCAGATTTTAAAAAAATTCAAGCATACTTTTGTGAAATTACTTGATACATAACCCGCACACAATAACCCTTGTTAGATATTGTGAGGGATTTAACCTATCCGTTTCCAAATGTTAACCCAAATTCCACAAAAATAGAGTGAGCGATTGATGGTTATCAGACTTTAGAACTTGGCTTGGTATATCACTTGAGACCGCAGTGATGAGTACTATGGATTTAGATGGAGTAACTTGTTTAAATTGGTAAATTTTATAATTACACCTAAAACGCCTTTACATGTTGCTTATTAACTAACTAAACCGGTTAGTTAACCCCCGTATAAACCTTTTGTTTATCTCATTTTAAGAGTAAGATACCCTTCCCCTTAGAACTACCCGTAGAGCCAATCCTATAGGAAACTTACACCAATTAATTGTTTCGTTACACCTTTACACCTTAGCCTACCCTGTTAGATTAAGTTTACTTTACAATTGCTAGTTGCTTAAAGTGTAAAGTTTGTATTTCCCGAGTCTTGTGTCAAAATTTTCTATCTTTGGTGCGGTTGGAAATTTGCACATCACAAATGGGAATATGTATTATATTCAAAACTCATGTATTTTTATTACCATTGCAATTAATGATACGTCCGAAGAATGAAGAATTATCAAAGGAGTTATCCGGAATTATTATGATCGTGAAGATGGTAAAACTACTCCGAGTTTTGTATATAGTTAGTATGAAAAAAAAATCGAAAAAATGAGAAAAATTGCAACAAAAAAAAGAGAGAAAGAAAGTTTGAAGATAATCGTTTCGCAAGAGCATTACCGAAGGAATTACACGAAGGATCGATTATTCGTTGATACGTCTTACAAATCGATGACGTAAAGTATTGTACAAAGTGGAAGATATCGCCACGTACCTTGTAGAGTATGTAAAGTATGGGATGATTAGGAAGTTGACCGTTATGGGAACGCCAACTTAGGTTGTTGTTTTTTATCTATGATCAAGACGTTGTAAATAGTTGTGTCTTTATCATGGTAACGGTCGGGAAAAAGTGTCTAGCAACTTGTATCTTAGTCTTAATCTATTTATTTAGTATTTTTTAACAACAATTTACCTCTCTTCCCTACCCTATATCCTTCTTCATCCTAACCGTTGGTTAAATTAGAATGAGGATGTGATCAAACACACATGTCTATTCTGTTGTTACGGCCATGTATGTGTGCTTCAGCTGCCTTGTTGGAGTGGTACTTCTGGTAAAAGATTGTAGAATGAGCAACCCTTAATCTTATCATAAAAACAAGTTTTTAAATCTTTTGTTCGATTTGGGAACCAACAAGTTCACCGGAAGTTATTATGATAATACCTCAATTGAGAATATTATATTTTGGTATTTTTACCAATTTGTGAATTTTATTTCTTTTTATGGAAAATGTTTTTATATTTTTGGTTTTTCTTTTGTTTTTATATGATAATTATACTAATAAAAGAAAATGAAAAATATTTTTGTACTTTTTATATTTTTATAGAAGAAAATATTCACAAATTCAAACACAAATTTTCAAACGTAACGATAATCGTTTTTAGCCTCCCGGCAACGGCGCCAAAATTTGACTCGCTTCTTCTATATCCTTTTTATATACCAATAAATATAAATACACAACAAGGATCAAAATCCGCGAAATCAATGAATCCGGAAGCAGTATAGAGTGTCTCCGGGTCGTTATGTCCCAACGAGGCTTGAATGGAAAATCGAAAGACGAATTGATAATCGATGATTGAATATGACAAGGATATGATTGGGCACTATACCTAATAAGCAAATGCACGAGAAGAGAAACAAGGAAAATAAGCTAGAGCAGGCATAAAGGCTAGGAATGGTAAAAACACTAAAAACTTTTATACTAAGACACAAATAAGCTCAAATAAGCTTAAGACAAATCAAATAAGCTAAACTAACTCTAAATAAGCAAATTCAAAAAGCAATTAAGCTAAATTAAGCAAGAAAAACTCAGCAGTACTAACAACAGTACTAACAGTATTAACTATCAGTACTAACTTGGAGTTAGTACTGCTAGCTTTAAGTTAGTACTGCTAGCTTTAACAAAACACAATGAAACAAAAAATAAGCAAATAAGCTAAAACAGATATTTACCTAACCCTAATAAGCACTCATTAATAAGAATGAGCAACTAGAATAAACTACAATGGCAAATAAGCTAAAAGCTACAATCTGATCAACTACTAAAATTGCTTTGAAAAGGCGAATAAGCTTACTCCTAAAGACAGTAAAGGAAAATGGTTTAATATACTCTAAAAAGCTAAGTAAATCTTAAATAAGCAGAAATAATAAGCTGATAAGCTAAAATGATCACCAGTCTAAAAGTTTTAAAACTAACTCATTACCTATCTTTGGAGTTAGTACTGCTGGCTTTAAGTTAGTACTGCTACCTTTGGAATCCAAGAAAATGAACTAGCAGTACTAACTTGGAGTTAGTACTGCTTGTTCTAAACATCCCTTAAAGCTTTCAAAAATCATTTTTCTTTTTATATGATTAAAAACAGATGATCAAATAACAACATAAGACACTTCTAAGCAGATTTCAGTCAAGAATAAGCCCTTAAATAAGCTGAATTAGTCTAACAGTTTTAACTAATAACTAACAGTTTTATCAAATGAACTAACAGTACTAACTAAGAAAGTGATACAAACTATTTTTAAACTAACAACTAAGCAAGATAAGCACTAAACATACTGATAAAGCACAAATACGTAAACATAATTAACAAATAAGCACTAATAAGCAGTTCTACAGTAAATAAGAAAAATAAGAGAAAGAGAAACTTACAACACCCTTGCTCAAAACAGGGTCAAACAATGAATCTACAAGCTCTAGCTTGCATAAAACAAGCTAGTAGTGTCCATAAGCCCATCCAGAACTGGCTTATCATCCATAAAATAAGTTGTGGTGTATTTGAGAGTGATTTTCTCTTAACTACTTAACTTTTTAAATTTACTTAATTAAAGCAGCTTGTAAACAAGCTGTATTGAGAGCTTTTTGAACACAAAACAACACAAGTAAGAAACTTAACACTTGGAATTGTAAATTGACTTAAAACCTTAAATTTGTATTGAAACTTGAAAGTGTTACAAAGCTGAAAGTAAAAGCTGTAAATGACTTGAAAATAAGGTAAGTTATGTTGAAAATTAAGCTAAGATATTCTAAGATTAACTAGTTGCCTTCAAGGCTTACAAAAGGCTCTATTTATAGCCGAAGTCTTCTTCTCTTGGACTTGTAGCTTGTGTTTCTTTTGTGAGAGCAAAAACCAAGTGTGCTTGTTGTGTGAGGTGATTCTAAAATAAATCCCAGCCTTCAATTTCTTTTGTGCTTCTTTGGAGTCAATCATAGCCATCGAAAATACTTGGGAATGGTGAGGGATTGCCAACATGGCACTTATACAGCTGGGGGGGGGGGGTAGAGGAGTGGTTGAAATGATTTATCTAGGGTGTTGAGTGTTTTTGCAGGGAGAAGGTATGGGACGACATCCCCTAGCTGTACCTGGGTTTTTGTTGGGCGGGAAAGTGGAGTTTGGGAAGGTTGGCAGTTTTGGCCCCTCAACTCTTATAACTTCTTTGCAAAACTTCGCCCGGTTTGCAAATTCGACCCTTGTCTTTTAACTCTTGTAATACAACTTGAGGTTTGGCAATTTTAGTCCCTCAAGTTGTATTTTCTTCATTTGGTTGATTTTAGACTTTGACTTGACTTGGTCTTTTCCATCATGTGCTTGGTTTGGTCGCTTTTGGCTTTCTTTTTGAATATCCGTTCATGCACAATTCAAATGCAAAACATACAAATACAATGTATTTTTGGTACGTTTTTAGTCATTTAAGTCCGTTTTTAATGGAAAATGATATGTGTAATTAAGCACATACCACACAACAATTCATACCATAAAAGCAAGTAGCACATAACATGCAATAGTCACGTATAGCCCATGCATCATTTAAATCACATTATCACAGTAACTAAAATATTTCAAAACCTCTTTGCATCATTTTCACCCTAAGAAAACATAAGAAAAATGTGCTATAAAACTCACTTGATGCTTAGCTTCCTAAAAGAATCTAACAAAAGCTTCACAAACACTTCACGGATAATCTAAACAATGAAGCACACAATAAGCTACCATCAATTAGGCATTCAACCCAATATGATGTAACCTTACCTATGATGGATATCTAAGCTATCTACCATAGTTCTATACTTGATTTAACCCTTTTCCAACTCCTACATATGCTATTTACACTTCAATGCTACACTTTAAATTTTCTGGTTTTGAGCAGAATTTTATACTCACTTACGCGTCCTAAACGTACCACTTAAACACTTCCACAATTCAAACCAAAATTCACCATGCTACATATATGTCCTATGAACCTCTCATAGATCTCCCAAAGCCATTACCCTTTTACAAATACCCTTTAGAAATTCATTAATCCAAAGTGTCCAGAATTCGTCTAGAATCTGACCTCCTAAAAGTATGACGTTAGATAACCAACTTAAACTTCATAACCTACTTAGAAAAAATTCAGGGGTCACACACAATATATAAACTAACTTCCACGTGATTTTTAGCCTCTAACTAGATGTCTAAGTATTTTTAGAAAAATCAAAACCAAAACTGAAATTCGTCACTGTTTTACACACTGATTTTGTAACGACCTTTTGACCCACTTCCCGACCATAAAAACTCACGAGGCCAACTTTTCTGGAAAGTAGACTCTCTGAGGTTATCTCCAGTATGTTGTAAATTGTTTATTTGATCTTTTATGATTGAGTTATGCTCGTTACAAAACTGCCTAAAATTCTGCAGTGAATTAGACAACTAATTCGGGCAATCTAGACCCTAACGCATGATCAAATCACGAAACCAATTGAACCTATGATCAAACATTCATCATTAAACTATAAACTCCAGAAAATTTAAAACCCTAATTTATAAACCCTAATCCATCAAGTTTAAATTACATTAATTGAAAATTAAATAATTAGAATTTAACAAAGATTAGAAAATACCTTAACCAAGAACCCTAAAATTTTCTCTTCTTCTTCTCTTGGAAAATTCGGCCGAACAAATGAGGGTCTAGGGATCCTTTGTTTTTGTATTTATAAGCCTCCTAAGAGATCCTAGATAGAGCCTATTTAGAATTTGATTTCTAATACAACTCTTTTTTTCTTTTCTTTTTTTTTCTTTTATTCGGCCGGTTAGGCCTTTATTTATTTTTTTAATTTTTTTTTCTATTTATTAATTACATAATTACTTGTATTTCCTTAAATTTTCATAAAAACCTTAACTAATTTGACTATACCTTTTTGCTTAAACGAAATTCACTAGACTTTTAAAAATAACTTTTAACTTTTCATTTTCAACCTAACTTTCCTAAAATAGAAATTTTACATTCTTCTTAACTTACCACTTAAAATCTAAACCTATCTTAGACTACTAACACAAAATACATATAACAGTAAAAAAATAATTATAGACCTTACACACTAAATACAGAAACGCTCAAATCCTCAATAATCATTACCTTGTCACTCAAAAGTGAAACGAAATTGAACTTAACCCAACTTCACCTGCCATTAGCCAATCTCATTGAGATGATCACAACTCATAGATTGATTAACCCAATACCTCAAAAAACACATAATAAACACACAAAATACATAAAAATCATAACATTGCAACAGGCACCTAAGTCAACACTAACCGTTTGACTAACCTGCTCAAGCCATGGTTGTCACAGTATCCCCTCCTTTAGGAAATCTCGTCCCGAGATTTAACTAGCCGATTCATCAGCTCGATCAACAAACAATGAGGGATACTTAGACTTCATATAATCCTCGCGTTCCCAAGTAAACTCAGCCACGCTTAGAATCCCAACGAACCTTTACTAACGCTATCTTACTACGCTTTAAACTCTTAACTTCACAATCTATTATCTCCATACGTTCCTCAACAAAACGAAGAGTTTTGTCAACCTTAATATCACCTAATGGTACATGTAAACTAGCATCCGCCAAACATTTCTTTAATTTTGACACATGAAACGTGTCATGTACCCCACTCAATTCCTCAGGCAACCTCAATCGATAGCACAACCGAACCTTGTCAAGAAACGCAAATGGGTCCTGACGAATCTCGGGCTAAACTTACACCTTTTTCCAAACGAATACACATTCCAAGGTGATACTTTCAACATCACTCGATCTCCTACTTCGAATTCCAATGGTTTGGGTCTATTATCAGCCTACTTTCTTTTGACGATCTCTCGCTGCTTTGAGCTTCTCCTTTATCAACGCAACTTTATCAGTCGTTTCTTGAACCAATTCAGGTCCAATCAAACTACTTTCTCCAATCTCAGCCCATAAAATAGGCGACCTACACTTCCTTCTATACAAGGCTTCAAACAGAGCACATCTTATACTCGAATGATAGCTATTATTGTAAGAAAACTCAACCAATGGTAGATAAACATCCGAGCTACCACCAAAATCAATTACACACGCTCTCAACATATCCTCTAATGTCTGAATTATACGCTCACTTTGTCCATCCGTTTGGGGATGATAAGCCGTAACTCCATAGCCAACCTCAAGCCCTAAGCTTTATGCACAGTCGCCAGCAAACTCGAACGTAAATCGTACATCTCTATCTGAAATCATCGACACAGGAACTCCATGTCTCGCGACTATCTCATCAATCTAGATCTTTGCCAATTTCTCAGTACTATAGTCTTCCCTTATACCTAGGAAATGAGCCGACTTAGTCGGTCTATCGACTATGATCCAAATCGTGTCATGTCCACTTTTGACCTAGGCAACTTAGTGATAAAATCCATAGTGATCTTATCCCTCTTCCATTCAGGTATCTCAGGTTGTTGCAGTAAGCCCGAAGGCCTTTGATGCTCAGCCTTTACCTTTGAACATGTCAAACACTTACTAACATAAGTAGCAATATCTCTCTTCATTCCCGGCCACCAATACATATCTCGAAGATCGTAGTACATCTTATCAGCTCCTGGATGCACATAGTACTTAGACTTGTGAGCTTCGTCCATGATCATCGTTCTCACGTCTCCTATTAATGGAACCCATATACGGCTATAAAATACAAACTCTCACCCTCTTTCTTTTCCATCTGCGGATCTAAACCATGCAGATTCTCCATAAATACATTCTCTTGCTTAAGCGCCTCACTTTGGGCTACTTGTATCTTTTCTCTCATTCCAGCCTGGACAGTCATTGCCATAGCCCTTACACGTCTAGGTTTCAGCCGCTCCTTCCTACTCCACGGTACAACACCTACATTTGCCTTTCCTAGATGGTACTTGGCCTCGAAATCAAACTCACTAAATAACATCCATCCATCATCTTTGCCTCATGTTCAATCCTTCCGATTGAAAGTGTGTTGGAGACATTCATGATCTGTATAGATTACTCTCCATGTCTCGTTTACTTAATGCCTCTAGCATTATAAGGCAAAACCTACCACGTTAGCCATGCAATCCTTCATAAGAACCTTCAGTTGTCGCGACGTACAAGCAATCACCTTCTCCCTTTTCCAAGCATGCTTCCAAATCCTTGCTTCGCGCGTCATAATATACTACGAAATCGTCTGCTCCTTCCGGCAATGCCAAGATCGGCTCATTACCCATTTGATTCCTTCCACATCTAGATAGCTTCCTCTTTGATCCGCTTCCACGTTGTTGGAAAACATCACATACATCTTCTCTTCCTTCACTAACTCCGCGATCATCTTCACGTGCGACTCATACTCCTCCTTAGACTTCGGGTCGGTTTAAAATATCGTCTATATATATATGTTAACTAGATTGTCTATATACGGCCATGCACACCCGGCTCATTAACTCCATGAAAACCGTTGGTGCATTGGTTAACCCAAAAGGCATAGCCGTAAACTTCAACTTGTCCATTACGCAGCTCAAAAAAGTCTTAGCTAACGTCATCCCCGGCGCCCTCCCATTGGGTGACTCACATACGAATTTTTCTATCTCCTCTTCTCGAGATACTCTATGCGCATTCCAAACTACCCACCTTATCTTCCTACCAAGCAATACATAGTGCCTTCCTACAACAAGTTACTATTTTTCGAACCAACCCTCAACCTTGCAAACTCCTGCAATCATTCCACACCTTTGCCTTTCTAAAGACGTCAAACGATAAGAGCCTTACCGCAAATCGGCGTCGGCTCCTTGTACTATGCCATACTAAAGCCTAACTACGACGAGGGGTAAAACTAACTAATTCCTTAGGAACCGTAGAGGGATCACATACTACAAAAGATATCACATAATCTTAACATATCTTCCTTGGTACTCTACGAGACCGTCGTATCCTCATTTAGTTCGTTTTCCTCCAGAAAACTTAAACACTCTCTAAATTACCAGGCATTTTACTACCTTCTCGTGCATACCATCTCAAGCCTTATGGCTCAACAACCAATTCTCATCATACGACTCATCAACACTCTCATAAACTAAGAGGTAACTAAATCAAAAGTAAAACGTAAACTCTCTAATCCCAAACTGGATCGCGAATAATTCCATTCGCTCACGCTACTATCAATCGTACCACCCAAAAATGATACGTCCAAACATTAACTCTAACACCCACGCCATGAGGAAATATCAAACTTCACATGCACCAATTTAGGACCCAAAATCACTAACACGATCCAAAAGAAAAAAATCAACCGAATGTAAACGTCCGACAAGAATAAACGAACCGTTCGACCTAACAACCACATCAAAACGATTTCTAGAACACCCCAAACGAATAATACCAGACTACCACGACCCATGTAATTAAAAGAATCAAACCTTTGTACCAAAACAATTTTTGATACCCAACGAAACTTCCCTCATAACCTTATACCAATCATTTTAAAACAATAAATCACCTTAGTTAATAATAGCAAATAATTTTAAAAGTGTAAAAAGAAAGTTTAAATAAAAAATTTTTCATAAACTAATTTTAATTATGGTTTTCCATAAAAGAAATCAAAAGATGAGTCTTTTATTATTTAAATGTTTTGCATTTTATTTATAAAATTTATTTTTTTAAAGAAGTTTTTAACACTAAACAATAAGGTATCGACTACAACACACGTACTTTCAAATGGAGATTTATGACTCACAAACAAACAAAAACCGTCATGATCTCAAAAATATACCTCCAAAATACCTTAATAATTACAAACTTAAAATTAATTTACTTGAAAACGAACACGCCAACAATCTTCCAAACTAAACAACCTTAAGGACTCATCCATACCAACTGGTCTTAGGAACCAAACCAAAAAGTATCGTCACCTTTCGACAAAGGAAAATAATCCAAAACGCCGAATGGAGAACATAGAACACCATTCTATGATCACGCCCTAGAAACCAACACAGCGAGTGGATATCTCACCGAACAAAACGAGCTAACGAAACCAACTTAAATCACTCGACACAATACCAACAGGGATCTGGATTATCCGCAAATATTAGATAAAGGGAACTTACCATCTACGCAACCCCACCTAATATAAATCGTCCAACGGTTAAGAGAATTCTCTAACCACAAAACCACCTTAACAGATCTCACATCACATCTTACTAACCATTCTACACAACTATCCGACTTACATCCGTACATAATACAGACAAGCAACAATGATCAATGCCAATCAAAGTACAAGTCCAAACGATGTGTGGTTGCCTTTTATAATTATGTTCGCGACCATAAGATTATAATTGCAACCTGTTTTCACACGTGTACTTACTTCCAGACCACACATCTCATGATAACACACAGCTACCAGACTATTACTTAATAATAAATCCAAATACAACTCAAACATATAATCCTTCTAAACGAACCTAAAATCCCAATCAGACCAAAACGAAACAGAAGTCACATTGTGACCCTAAAATATGAAAGCAACCCTCGACTTATAGCAACGCATTCGAGGTAGAAAACGAAATACAGATTATGTGGGACCTTGCTTTAGTTTTTGACTTTTTCTCTCTCAAAAAGTCACCCAACTCCCCGCGGGTCCAGTGAGGTAAAACAATCTCCCAATGATATCTCCTAGGGGTAGGGGAAGACATGACTAAAACAATAACAAAGGTATAAACCTATTAATCCCCATAAATAAAAATATATAATTTCATATTATACTATATAATGCAAAATAGAAAGAATTTTTAAATCTTTTAGGTAGTGGGAACATACGTATTTACGTACACAAACACTCTTATGCCCTAAAATGTCAACTATATGAGGGAGCCCCTTAAAGCAATAGTCCTAGGCCAACCACCTAGTTCTCTCATAACAAATAGCTCTGATAACCAAATCTGTCACAAAACAGTAAACCCCGCCAAGGCGAAACGAGCGAGGCGTAAAAAAGAATGGATTTCATCACTTTCACAACACATGGTGTACTATAGAAGAATACGAAAATGAAAACTAAAGTAAAGCAAAGACTAAAAGGGCATACAATACTCAAGAACCTAATGGTGTCTTTATTAATGAGAAAGAGGTCTCGTCAATAAATGCTATGCAGAACATAATCCAAACAATCATGCTAACACATTTATTCAAACAGAAAACATAAATAAACTCAAGAGCGAACTCCAATGCAATCCTAGCGGTCATTCTAGCCAATTCTCTTAGCTTTAATATCCTCGTGAACATCACCTGAAAATGATGCTTAAAAAACGTCAACACAATGGTTGGTGAGAGTCATAGGTTTAAGACACACAAATCAATCCTTAAAAAAACAAAACAATTGTTACGATTACTACAACAATTCAGAACTCCCCATACATTGGGTAGAGCAAACCCCATCCGAATCCCAACACCCATCCCCCTGCGTGAGTGCGTACTCCTCCGATATCCATATCACCACACAGAGTAGAACGTACTCACCTCTCCCAAATAAGCCACTTAACCAACCTAAACGTCTTCTCCAGCTGGAAACTTATACATATGGCCTGGACCAACACTCTATTGAGTCTTATTTCAACCCTTCAGTTGGATTTGATTGAGTAGTAAACACCACTCTCCAACCGAACTCACATACCTCAAAACGCCTCCAATTGATCACAAAGCCATGGAGCGTACCACATAACATATAAACACATAATCACAGCAACTAAATTTTTTTAACTCATAGCATCATTTTCACCCCAAGAAAACATAAGAAAAAAGGGCTATGAAACTCATTTGATGCTTAGCTTCCCAAAAGAATCCAACAAAAGCTTCACAAACACTTCACGGATAATCTAAACAATTAAACACTCAATAAGCTACCATCAATTAGGCATTCAACCCAATATGATGTAACCTCAATTATGATAGATATCTAAGCTATCTACCATAATTCTATACTTGATTTAAACTTTTTCCAACTCCTACATATGCCATTTACACTTCACTGCTACACTTTATATTTTCTGGTTTTGAGCAAAATTTTATACTCACTTACGCGTCCTAAACGTACCACTTAAACACTTCCACAATTCAAACCAAAATTTACCATGCTACATATATGTCCTATGAACCTCTCATAGATCTCCCAAAGCCATTACCCTTTTACAAATACCCTTTAGAAATTCATTAATCCAAAGTGTCCAGAATTCGTCTAGAATCTGACCTCCTAAAAGTATGACGTTAGATAACCAACTTAAACTTCATAACCTACTTAGAAAAAATTCAGGGGTCACACACAATATATAAACCAACTTCCACGTGATTTTTAGCCTCTAAATAGATGTTTAAGTATTTTTAGAAAAATCAAAACCAAAACTGAAATTCGTCACTGTTTTACACACTGATTTTGTAACGACCTTTTGACCCCTTCCCGACCATAAAAACTCACGAGGCCAACGTTTCTGGAGAGTAGACTCTCTGAGGTTATCTCCAGTATGATGTAAATTGTTTATTTGATCTTTTATGATTGAGTATGCTCGTTACAAAACTGCCTAAAATTCTGCAGTGAATTTGACAACTAATTCGGACAATCTAGACCCTTACGCATGATCAAATCACGAAACCAATTGAACCTATGATCAAACATTCATCATTAAACTATAAACTCCAGAAAATTTAAAACCCTAATTTATAAACCCTAATTTATAAACCCTAATCCATCAAGTTTAAATTACATTAATTGAAAATTAAATAATTAGAATTTAACAAAGATTAGAAAATACCTTAACCAAGAACCCTAAAATTTTCTCTTCTTCTTCTTTTGGAAAATTCGGCCGAACAAATGAGGGTCTAGGGATCCTTTGTTTTTGTATTTATAAGCCTCCTAAGAGATCCTAGATAGAGCCTATTTAGAATTTGATTTCTAATACAACTCTTTTTTTTTCTTTTTTTTTCTTTTTTTCTTTTATTCGGCCGGTTAGGCCTTTTATTTATTTGTATTTATTTTTAATTTTTTTTCTATTTATTAATTACATAATTACTTGTATTTCCTTAAATTTTCATAAAAACCTTAACAAATTTGACTATACCTTTTTGCTTAAATGAAATTCACTAGACTTTTAAAAATAACTTTTAACTTTTCATTTTCAACCTAACTTTCCTAAAATAGAAATTTTATATTCTTCTTAACTTACCACTTAAAATCTAAACCTATCTTAGACTACTAACACAAAATACATATACGTAAAAATACTTACACAATAAATACAGAAACACTCAAATCTCAATAATCATTTCCTTGTCACTTAAAAGTGAACGAAATGAACTTAACCAACTTCACCACCATTCCAATCTCATTGAGATGATCACACTCAATAGATTGATTACCAATACCTCATAAACACATATAAACACACATAAACACATAAAATCACATAAATCATACATTGCAACAGGCACCTAAGTCAACACTAACGGTTTGACTAACCTGCTCAAGTCATGGTTGTCACAATAGGTTTAGAATAGAATAGAATTAACATAGATTAGACAACCAAGATATTAATAAATTGATATATTTAACATCGCTTCAAGTGTTCGACACCCTACTTACTACGAAACTACTACCGATGGGGTACACTGCCCGTTAAAGTGTTGCTTTTGGTTTAGTCAGCAAAATATAAATTTAAAACTTGAATCATAAAAATATACACCACACAACGACACATCAATTTACTTTTCGTAGTTCTTAAAATCAACCCTAAAACCATTTACAAATCGTGACAATAATCAAATTAAACTATTTAACCTTAGCTCTTGGGACGGCCTCAGATTTACCAAACTACTGCACTACATACGACCGGGGCCTGTTAATGCGTGTATCGGTAAACGAGTTTTATAAATTTAAAACTTGGTAAAATATTATTCAAAACAATTTACGCATCAAGTTTTTGGCGCCGCTGCCAGGAAACTAAAATTAGTTATAATTTCAATTTCTGTATATATTTTTGTAACTATGTTCTACTAGTTTTATTATTAATATGGAAGATGACGTTGATGTCAACACGCTCACGATATAGCAATACCTGGCTTGGGTCCAAGACGACATTAGACAGGGCGTGGTAAAACCCAAGATCGGCAATGACGTCGAGTTTGAGATCAATAGCAACTTTATGAGGGAATTAAGATGCAAACTCTTCAAAGGTACCAATGATGAGGATGCACATGAACATGTGCGGAGGGTATTAGAGATCGCAGATCTTTTCCACTTCCCATGCGTCACTCACGATGCCGTTATGCTTAGAGTGTTCCCTATTACACTCAAGGGGCCAGCCTTGAGATGGATAAACAGACTTTCAGCAGGGCTAGTAACTACATGGGATCTCCTTGAGAAAGCATTCAAACAAGAGACGGACGAGACATTGTATCATGCTTGGGAAAGGTACAATGATAGAGTATGAGCCTACTATACTCACTATGGAGGCCATTGACCCGACTCTGCAAGGTCTCAATCTCATCGCGTATATCGGAAACAAGTGGATTTTTATCCAAGTCTTGAAGAGCTTCATTACATTTCTTC